>NAVB01000347.1:0-43105 GCA_002179805.1 Acanthamoeba lenticulata | reverse complement strand
GGGTAGAGGGGCGAGACAAGGACAAGGAGGAGGGCTGATGGAAAAGAGTGCTTGGGGGCACAGGTGCTGCACTACGTGACGCTGCCCAAGCAGCCGCTCTACGACGAGCAGGCGCGGGTCCACTATTTCACACCGGCCATGCTCTCCTACTTTGTGCACCCCAACGACCTGAACTCGGGTATGAGCTTTCGCTGGCTCGAGTTATCTTTCTTTTCATGACGACGCCTTGCTCATGCTCCTCTTCTTCTTCCTCCTCCTTCCAGACTTCACAGTCACGTCGGAGGCGACCCTCAACTTCATGGTCTACATCCCGTCGCCCGACCAGTCGCCTCTGCACATCCGCTATGACGACGGTAGGCGGCCTCCATGAGCGCAGCATCAACAACTCAGCCTCCTGCTGAACCTGTCCTCCCCCCTCCTCCTCCCCTGCGCAGGGTCGTACTCGGGCACCAATGCCTTCCTGATCCAGCGCACGGGCGGGATCGTCATCTTCAACCCGCCTGTTCCCGAACAGAACACCACCGCTGGCGCGTCGCGGCCCCTCGGCAACCTGGAGGTGTCCCAGCTCTACGGGCCCATGTCGGTCTTTGTCGAGCAGCTGCGCGAGCTGCTGGGCGTCCCCGGCCAATCGTTCCCCACCATCGACGTGAAGCGGAGCAACGCCACGGCGCGCCAGGTCAGCGAGGGCTGCGAGGACGTCAACGTTCAGGTCCTCCCCTCTTCCACGGGAATGTCCAAGTGGGCGCTCGACATCATGCTACGTCAGCGCACCTACGAAAACCTCATGAAGGTTGGTTTGTTGCCCGCCTTGCCCCCACCCACGCAAAAGAAGAGCGCGCGTGCAGTGGTCGTCTGACTTGGTTTCTGGGTGGCGTGGGGGAACAACAACAACAGGCCAAAACGAGCATCCTCACCCTCTGCCAGCTGGTGAAGAAGCAGACCCACATGGTGGTCCACGACCACATCAAGAACAAGCTCCTCGACGCGCTCGACAGGCTGCAGCTGGCGCTGGACCACCTGGGCCAAGCCGGGAACGGCACCGACTACGTCGCAGCGCATCAGCTCGCGCTCAAGGGCCTCAGGGAGGCCGAGAACGCCTTCTTCGACAAGGAGATGGTCTCCCTCCTCTACTACCCGCCCGAACACGAGGCAGCCATCTACATCCCGCACTTCCTGCCCGTCTTCTACCCGATCGTCGTGGGTCTTCTCTTTGAACTCAAAAATGCGATTGCCAAGCGGATACGTCGATGGTGGCGACGACGTCAGGCGGCCAAGGCCGCACAAGCACCACCTGCCGCCGTGGTGGTTCCCGCGGTCCAGCCAACGGAGAACAAGGAGGACTGACGTGGCGTGACGTCAGCGTCTTATTTATTTCTCAATTCATTTCCTCTCTTGGGCCACGAGAAAAACACACAACCGACCAACCGAAAAAAAGCAAGTTTCGAGAAAGCGCATTCCTTTCGTTTGGGCAAACATTCGACAGTTCCCGTAACGGCCACACAAGAAGCCCAAGCAGCTCAAGCAGGTCGACCGCATTCCACAAGCGACCGTTACCACAACAAAAAAATGGACAAGACAACCAACACCACAACTACCCACAGCTGCTCTTGTGCCTGCTGCAATGGAGTGTACCAGCGCCTACAAGATGAGCGTCAAGAGAAGTTGTCGGCCGCTCAATGCGCGATCTGTCTAGGTACGCAACTTCTCGACCTGAAGCTTCCATCCACGCCAATCTCATCCTTCTACCTTCACAGATGTGCTCTACGAGCCGGTTACGATTTCTTGCGGTCACACCTTCTGTGCAGGCTGTTTGTTCAACCTTGCCGATCACAAATGCCCTGCTTGTCGTTCCACCTTCATTGAGTACCCTAAAATCAATGTGTTCATCAGCAATTGGCTGCACAAAGAGGTATGTGGCTACCTAACTTGCGATACTACGGTGAAGATGAACTCACTGTACCCTTTTTGCAGTTGCTGGAGGAGGTAACGAGGAAACGCAACGAGTACTTGCGCGACCTCTGTCGCGAAGTGGCTGAATGCGCCAGTTCGTCCTCAGCAGCAACGGAGCCGATGTTCGACAATGAGCGTCTCTTGCGAGAATGTGAACGAAGAGAGGAGCAGCACCGACGGCGCCTGCAGCAAGAGATGCGCGAGCAAAGCCCACGCTCACCACCAACTAGCATTGAATCCTCACAGTGGACGAGGGAAGCGCAGGCACGACGAGAAATCGAATCTGCCTTCACGCAAGATGTTGTATTTTGAACAAATAGTTTTGTGCCAAAGGATTCACATCTCAGCCATCAGGCAAATAGTAAATAAGAAAATAAAATAAAAAGCAATTTAAATTGTCGATCCCGATGGAGGAAGCAACCAAAAAGAAGAAGACCAAGGCCGGACGCACAACTCGCGCAGAGGGCGAGACCGAGCCACAGCAGTACGTGCGACCCAAGGATCCCAATTTCCCCACGCGCCATCTGTTCATCGTCGGGTGTGGCCCGCAGACCGGGGCCACAGCGAGCGTCCTGCGCGCTTTCTTTGGCGTCTTCGGGCAAGTCGAACGCGTGTGGACCGACGACACGCGACCCTTTGTGTTCCTCACCTTCGCCGCGGAGGACGAGGCCCTGCTCGCCCGGTCGCGCCTCGAGGACCTGCAGCAGCACCAACCGGAGCGGCTGCGCGACGCGCTGGGCCTGAAGGCCGGCCGCAGCCTCCGCCTCGAGTTTGCCGAGCTCAAGCAGTCGGAGCGGCCCCAGGCCGAGGACGTGGCCCTCACGAAGCACGTCGAGGTCCGTCCGGTGTGCAAGGTGCCGCACACACGTTGGCTCACTAAGGCGTATTGCCTCAGGTCGAGGGCCTCTACGTGTTGTACGACTTTGTGGACGAGGCCGAGGAGGCGCGCCTGCTCGAGGCCGTGCGCCCCGGCCCGTGGGACGAGCTGCCTCGTCGGCGGGTCCAGCACTGGGGCTACGCCTTCGACTACAAGACCCGCAACGTCGACGTCACCCGGCCGCTTGGTGCGTGGCGCCACGCCCACATCGCAGCTGGCCTTCTTCCTGTTGACTTGGCTCTGGGACTTTGGTGCACCAAAAGCGGGCGGCCTGCCCGCGTTCGTGCAGGACGTCGTGACCAAGTTGAACGCGGCCGGAGGAGAGGCGGAAGCGAGCGGCGTGGTGAAGCGGCGGTGGCCAGAATGCGATCAACTCACGGTAAATGAGTACGAAGAAGGCGTAGGCATCGGCGCCCATGTCGACACACACTCGGGTGCGTGCCTCTTCTTCTCGGGCCGAGACGCCGAGGATGCTGAGCTCTTCATCGTCATGCAGCATTCGAAGATGGCATCAGCTCCCTCTCGCTCGGTAGCTCGTGCGTGATGACCATGTCGCTGCCTGACGGCTCGCTGCACAAATCCGTCTTCCTCCCGCGGCGCTCGCTCCTTGTCATGACCGGCACGTTCTTTTTCTGTGCCCTCTCGGTCCACGGCAGAAGAGAGACCTGACAGCCGACCCGACGGCACAGGCGCGGCGCGCTATCTGTGGCGACACGCGATCCCGTTCAGACGATTCGACTGCGTCGACGGGAAGCTCATCAAACGCGAAGGTGCGTGAGGCCTGTCTCCCCAGAGTGTGGTCACAGGATCCTTCCTTTTCCTCACCATGAGGAGGTTCTGCGCGCCAGGCCAACGTGTGTCGTTCACCTTTCGCAAGGTGCGCGGCCGGCCATGCGACTGCGGCTTCCCGCAGGAGTGCGACTCGCAGCAGCTTTCTGTGCCCAGCGCCCTTCACTCGGCCTCCGGTACAAATCGCGCAACGGGCTCGTGCTGCCCCGGCCATCCGTATTCAACCTCGTGGTATGATGTGTGGCGGGGTTTCCAGCTCCCGCCTTCGAGGCACGTCACGTGATTGACGTCTACGACAACATAGCGCCCAAGTGGCACCTCACGCGGCTCAAACCCTGGCCCCGGATTGAAGCCTTTCTCTCGTCTCTGCCTGAGGTGAGTTCACACCACGAAACCATCAACTTCTTCTTCTGTTCGTTTGGTGATGTCCAACCGCTACATTCAACAGGGCGCCCTGGTGGCCGACGTGGGCTGCGGGAACGGGCGCTACTTGGACGTCGTGCATCGCCTCGAGGCCAGCCACGGCCCGCGCTGCTACGCCATCGGAGGCGACCGCAGCGGCGGACTCGTCGCCATCTGCGCTCAGCGGGGCTTCGAGGCGGCGCTCGTGGATGCCCTTCATGTGCCCTTCCGCTCCGACGCCTTCGACGTGGCGCTCTCTATCGCAGTCCTCCACCACCTCTCCACTCGCGAACGGCGGCTGCGAGCTCTCGCTGAGCTCCTTCGAGTCACCAAACCCGGTAGTTCTTCCTCCCCTTCTTCTTCACCCTCTTACGCTACTTGCTTCAACAACCAACTTGTTGACGACCTGGCCCCAGGCGGGAGGGTGCTGGTCTATGTGTGGGCGCTTGAGCAAGAGGACAGCTCGAAGCGCAAGTTCACGGAGCAGGACGTGCTCGTGCCCTGGTGCATCCCGCCCTCCAAGGAGGACAAGCAAGCGGGCAAAGGTGACGACGCCACCATCATCGTCGTGCGGTCATCATCATGGCCGAGCAAAATCTCACTGCGGGGCTGGTGGCGTGACAGGGATGGTGGTGTACAACCGCTACTGTCACCTCTTCAAGGAGAGCGAGTTGCGTGACCTGTGCTTGGAGCTGCCGTGTGAGGTCGTGGAGTACTACTACGAACACTCAAACTGGTGTGCGCTCATGCGAAAGAGTTTCAAATAGAAGATGAAAGAAAGAGTGTATGTACAAAAAAGTCGGTTACTGCTGTGATCGAGTCGAGGAAGGCAAGTGCTCGTAGCGCTTACGGAGAGCTTCCTCGACAATCGCAGTAAGATCGCCACCGTACTGCTCGGTGAAGGTCTTCATCGGCATGGTGCGAATGTCTCGCGGAATCTTGAGAGACTCAATAATGAGCTGGTTGCGGAATGAGGCCTCCAGTTCCCTCGCTTGCACGCGCAACGCTTCGCATCGCGATTCAACTGCGAAACAAGGGTTAGAATGCTGTTGAAGTCAGGAGTTGGAAATCCCTTACCCTCGATATCGAATTCAGCCAAAACCGCAGGGAGACGGCCCTTGGCGTTAATCTGCATGTTCTCCACGTTTTCCTTATCCTCCATCACAGCAGCCGGCCGTTTGTGAGCAACATCGGAATGGGCCATGTTGTTGCGTTGTCTCGTCGTGCACGTTGTGGAAGCGGTCTGTTGGTCGCCTTGGCTCGTGTGGTTTTGGCGGGAAACGATACACCAAGAAAAGAATTTGAAACACGTGTTTTATGCACCCAAACAAACAGCGCCACGTGGCAGAGGAACAAGCTGGCGGCGGGGAAACGGCAGTCGGTGGCGCGGCAACGACCACCGAGAAGGAAGGAGGGTTCTCGGAATTCGTTCCTCTTGTAGTTTTAGTAGTCAGGCTTAGTCCTTCTTCAAGCCAGACTGGGCGAGCCGGGTGTAGAGCCTGTGGCGGAGAGCCTGCCAGCCGACGAGCACAGTGACGACGCCCAACACGCTCAAGTAGCCCTAGAGAGCAGATGGAGAACGAGGTCCAAATGAGCCACGTGCACACCACCACGACGATGTCGCTGACGCCGAGGAAGGCGAGGGAGCGCACCAGAGTCTCAACCATGGTCAGCTGGAGCCAGTAGAGCACGTAGAGACCGATGATGGCACAGATGCAGGCAAGGAAGCCCACGGCGGAGAGGAAACCCGTGCCAGAGAGGGGGAAGTTGCGGATGTTGGCGCCCACAAGGAAGAGCTACAAGACAAGAAAAGAACAAGCGCGTGAGCGAGCACTCGAGGAGCAGTGTCAAGATGGAGGTGAATGTGATAAAGAGGAAAGGGTAAGAGTACTCCGACGAAGAGAACGAGGACGGGCACGCCGACGACAAGGGCAGTGAAGGTGAGCGAGACGGTCGGGGGCGGCCTCTTCTCCGGCTTCCTGAACTGGTGCTGAATCTCGGGCTTCAGCACCTCCGACGACTCGGTGGTGGCCTGAGTCTTTTGCTTGCCAAGGCTGTTGTGACGGGCACAACATGGAGGTAAGCGATGACGTGGATCAAGTCTGAAAACTGATTGTGGCGTACTTGAGGACAACGTCGGCGATGGGCCAGAAGTAGGGGCGGTGGATGAAGGCGTCACCGACAAGGAGGTGCACAGAGTACTGACCGCTGCGGCCCTGGAAGGCACGGCCGGCATCACGCAGGCTCTACACGGGGAAAGGAAAGAAAACGATCAGACGACCATGCGAACGAGCGACTGAGCTCTCATGACCAGCCCTGAACGACGACGTGGAAGATACGACGTACCAGGTGAACCTTGTACTTGTTGCCCGAGAGGACAGCGGGGAGAATAACCTCGTGGCCAGACTCCTCGTGACGGAAGACGACAAAGGCCTGCTGAACGGGCAGGTGGCGGCCCTGGCTCCGGACGCGGAAGGTGACCAGCACGTGCTGGAGCGGGTTGGGCTTCAGGACCTCCGAGAGCTTGGCGGGATAGGTGACCTTGGAGGCGGTGTCGAGGTCCTCCTCCTCGGGGGCATCGACCACCTGGATGGCGACGTCGGACAGCTCGGCAGTGACGACGACCTTGACGCCCCTCACGACGCCAACGGCACCGAAGAAGGCAGCGTCCTTGCTTTCGGGGGCAACGGACAGATCGACCGAGTAGAGACCTACGATGTACATTAACAAGCGTCTATTGAGCGAAACGCAACTTCAAGAAGTAATGGTCACTCTAACACGTACCCTGGTCGGGCTTGGCAGCGAGGAGGTTGAACGAGTAGAGGGTCTCATCGGCGTTGTTGGAGACCGGCGAGGCCTGCTGGTTGTGGAGAATGACGTTCTTCTCGTTAATGGAGGAGTAGACCTTGGTGACGTAGACGTTGGCCTTGGAGGCGAACTTGCCGAAGACGTCGGTCACGCGGACCTACGCACAGGAGGTTGACAAGAGGTGATGAGCGCTAGAGGTCCGAAACTTGAGAGGTGAGAAGCGAAGAAAAGAGCCTACCTTGACAAGGGACTCATCACCCTTAGCGGAGGCCAGGATAGAGTTCGTGGGGACGGTCACCACGAGGGGCGACTTCTTCCAGGTGTTGCTGGCCACGGTCTTGAGAGCCCTCAGGAGGTGGTAGGCGTCGATGGCATCGCTCACTTGCTTGTGACGAAGGAAATACTCAGCCAGCTTGGAGACTTGGCTCTGCGCAAAACAATGGAGTTCAGAATTCAAGGCAATTTGTGCGTGCACCACATGCCAAAACGAAAAATCAAATAAGTACCTCAGTGACAGTCACGGTCTCACCGCTGCGAGCAAGAGCTTCGGCACCGATCCAGAACTGGGCAGTAGCGCGCAGGGGGTTCTGAGAGTCCTCAAATTCGATCACGTGGTCGTCCTCCTCGTCGGCATCAGACAGCAGCTGGCTGATGGGATCAGCGACGCTCTTAATGAGGCTCAGGGCGGTCCTCTTGGCGGAATCAACGGGTTCAGGCTTGCCGTCGGCTCCCGTCTTGGGCTTAGCATCAAGCTTAGCGACACGCTTAAGAAGGGCCAGCGCGTGGTAGGCGAGGCCAGCGTTGCCGGCATTGCCTTCCTCATCGCGGGCGGTAGCGCGGAAGAGACCCTCGGACTCCATCAAATTGGCGATATGCTTGGCCACAGAAGAGGCCACATCGCTGGGGACCACGGTGGTCTGGATCTGCTGGAGCGCAGCGAGGGCCGCATGCAAATCGGCGAGGTGCGCCTGCTTGTTGGCGAGAACCGATTCCACCAGCTTGGTACCAAGGGCCGAGAGGGCATCGGCCGAGGGCTGTGACGCACACTTGAGCGCCTTAATTACGCCAAGAGCACGGTGGGTGGCCTTGGCATCAACACCCTTCGATGAATCGAGGAGGGCGGATGCTTGAGCGCACAACTGATCCGAGTGGGGGATGGCAGTGGCCGGGGACAAAGTAGCCAGTGTCGCAACAGCGTAAAAGTCTTCCTCTTGCAATTCATTGCCCTGACGGCGCTGAAGTTGCTCAGTGAGGCGCGCCCGCAGGGCAGCCCCATCACTCTCCGAAAAGAATTCAGAAGGGGTACCCAGCGCAAGCGCCGAGACCACAAAGAGGGCGAAGAAAGCAAAGAGGAAAGCCTTCATTGACGCCAATTAGCGCTGGTGCGATTGACACTCTTTGCCCCAAGAGTGGCGTTGGGCGACGTCACCCAATGTCGACAGATTAACAATAAAAGCTCGGGTTGTGGTTTTTCGTGTAACGCGTTTTGTACAGGCATGCCCTGCTCAGTCCAGAAGCATGCGACCGCTTGGCTCGGCGGCATAGTAGCCACTTAAGCCAGTTAATATTGAACAGGCAAGACTTCTGGCTTGTCTGGCAGAGACTGCACGAATGTCTCAAGTGACTCCAGTTCCTTGGGGAGGCTGAGCAATCGCTGGTTGGGTGAGAGTGCCCACACCGTCTCTCCGAAGGTTCCAAGCTCACCCAACTTCACGTAGCTATGATTCATCAGCATCCCCACAAGCTCGGGCTTTGGCCGCTCGATTGTGATCACGGAGAAGCTGTACCGATCCCAGTCGAATCCACTCATCACATAGGTCTCTGCGCCCTCGACATCCAAGCTCATGTAATCCATGTGCAGAGGCGCTCCAACTTGCTTCAGGACATCGCTGAGCGTCAGCGTGCCAATGTGGGCGTTGACGCTGGCAGCCAACTTCTTTCCCACATCAGTCCCCCCGTCGTTAATGCCCCCGTACACGTTGTTGAATGAGTACGGCACCATCTGGTGCGCCTTGCCGTAGGCTGCACCACCCACGACGTGGCAGGAACGCATGCGCGCTAGAGAGTACCAATAGTTGGGATCGGCCTCCCAACAGATGCCTTTCCACCCTAGGAACTGGTCCATCACGTAAGTGTTGCTCAACTCTTTTGGGTCGTTGGCCGCGAGGTCGACGTAGAACCCGCCACGCTTGTAGGGTGGTTCGATTAAAGAGGTCAGCACGAGCTTATCCTGCCCGACTTGGCTCCTCCAGATGACTTCTTGGTCAACGTCCGTCGTGGAGACGCCAGGCAGAAGGATAGTGCGGAAGAGTTTGGCTTCGTCCTGCGCTGTACCACCACACTCAATGAAGAGCCGTGGGACGGCCGCTTCCAGCAGGTAGTCATGTTGGTAGAGCAGAGCCAAGGCCACGACAAGCACCAGCAATACCACCAGCGCGGTTTGTCGCATCTTCTTCTACCTGGCGTGCTTGCAAGAAAGAAAAGAAACCGAAAAACCAAAACCACAGAAAGTAGTAAAACACAACACTTTGACTTGGCGCAACACAGAAAGTAGTAGAGACGCCTCAAGGCACATAAGCGTCCCCGGGCCGGCTGGTGAAGCAGGCGTACATGGCCGAAATCTGCAGAGAGAAAGCAGCTGGTTAGTTTGGGTCGCAGTACAAGGACGGGAGAGGCCTCGACGTACGTGGGCGCTGTACGCAGAGGTAAAGCTTCTCTTCTCGGGCTTCTGCAGGTTGCCTGCCACGAGATGGAAGTTCTGCTTGGTGTTGCCCCAGTTGGCCACCTCCCGGTAGGACCAGAACTTGTAGATCGCATGCGGGTGGTCGGCCTCCACGATGCTCACGCCCTTGGCCGACACGGCGAACCACACGTTCTGCGGGTACTCGTTTTGCTGCAGCGCCACACACGCACACGAGCTGTGAGCCGACTGCGACTTGGCGACGACAGCGACGAGGGGGCGACTCACCTTGGCGGGGAAGAGGGCGGCGCCGTAGAGGGGCAGAGCGGCGGCCACGGAGAGGAAGGATCGCTTGGCGGTGATGATAGGTAGGCCAGCGAATTCGCCATAGGCCTCCTCGATCTCGGAGACCATCTGCTGCGCCTCCTTCTTGTTGGCCAGCGACTTGCCCACGATGTCGGTCAGCACGCCGCTGTGCACACAAGAAGAACAACAACACAGGCCGAGCAGGATACCAAGTCAGTCCCTCGTCCGATCGAGCAAGTGATCATCACGCGCAGAGAAGGGAATGGGGGAGGTGGTGTTTGACCTGTTGATCGAGGCCGACGCGTCAGAAGCACGGAAGCGGATCTGGAGGAGGCAGGCGCCCAACTTGGCGACCTCCTTGTGGCTGGCTGGCAGCTGGCCCGACAAAAAGTCCTCGCAGACTTGCGAGAACAGGAAGTCGGCGAGCTGGTCATCCTCCTCTGAGAGCGTGAGGTCGTCGTCCTGGGTGGCCGAGAAGAAGAGCTTC
Organism: Acanthamoeba lenticulata; assembly: GCA_002179805.1. Lineage (NCBI taxonomy): Eukaryota > Discosea > Longamoebia > Acanthamoebidae > Acanthamoeba > Acanthamoeba lenticulata. Next base: position 32,806 of record NAVB01000347.1, on the reverse strand, counting down.
TTGCGCATCTCGAGCGGGGCGTCGGGGATGCGGTTCGTCGCATTGTCCTTCTTCTGGGCCTTCTCCCAGCGGGCCAGCGCGTCGCACACAAACATGTCGTCGGCGAGCGGCACCTGAACACAAGCGAAACAGAAGAATGTTAAATACGCATTCAGCAAATGGACCGCACGTGCGTGACATACCTTGAGGCGGATCTCGTTCTTGTTCTGGGGCGTGATCTCGAAGAGGCCGAAGCTCTTGGGCTGGTTCTGGAAGCGCAGCTGGCGGATGACCTCGGGCACGACGTCCCCGACCGTCGTCCAGGCGTCCACCAGCACGGCTCGGTGGCTGCCGTTGGGCAGGGCCACGCGGCACATGATCCGCGACTTGTTGCGGAGGGCTGCGAGCACGGAGGAGACGTCGTCAGCATCCTCTTTATCGTCATGGCGGCGCTGACGAAGAGAGGGGGGGGGGCGCGGAAGTACCGGTGATCTCGGCGTGGGACGGGCCCAGCTCGCGCTCGCCGGCGAGGATCGTGTTCTGGAGGCGGTCCACGGCCTGCTTGGCGTAGTAGCCCACCTTGGGGTCGGCCTCGTGCTCCTCGAGGCGCTTGTAGAGCCGATCGAGCATCTCGTCCTGGGGCAAGAAGCAGCCGGCGCAGAGGGCCATAAGCTCCCAGCCCTTCTCGTTGCTGCTCTCTCGCGGGTTGCTCGTCGTCTGCTTCATCAGCTGGCAGTAGAGCCTGTGGTCGTGGTGGTGGTGTCGAGAGCCAATGTCAACATCAACACACCGATCGCTGTGCATAAGCCAGGGACAGGCGACGTACTCGTCACGGAGCTCGCGGTTGTCGATGGCCATCTGGATGGCCTTGGCCGGGAGGGCGTCGTACTTCTTCTGGCTCAGGCGCGTCGGGTAGTCGCCCATGTACCTGCGCGCGCCCGGCGGCACAGTCAGGTCAGCCAAAGAGGAGCAAGAAGAAGAAGAAAGAAGAGGACGCACTTCATGACGAGCTGGAACATCTCGACGGCCTGCTTGGAGGCCTCAGGGAGCAGCTGGACGAGCGAGGCCTTGATGGGCTGGGCCGAGAAGGAGAGGAGCTGGGACATGCTGACCTGCTCGAGCTTCTTGGAGCGGAAGATGCTGGTGCCCTTGACCTCCATCTGGGTGCGGAACTTGCTCGTCTCGACCGCCGCCGACTCCGAGCCCGTGCTCGAGAGCTGCACGTCGGGCGGGGCCGCGGCCGAAGAGGACTCACCGCGGGCCATGCTCAGGCGGCTGGACTTGCGGGTGGTGAGGTAGGTCGACGCCACGGGCGCCTTCTTGCGGCCGGTCTCCGTCGTCTTGGGCCGGCCCACGAGCATCTTGACCAGGTCCCGCGGGAAGGCGCCCTCCTTCCCGTTGCTGAAGTTGAAGCCCTTGTACCATCCGGTCACTTCGTCCTTCTCCTTCACGTTGATCACGTCGCCCTGGCGGAAGGACAGTAGCGACGGGTCCTCCGTCTCGTAGTCCGAGATCGCCCTGCACACGTCACCGTCATTATCAGCTCATCGTTTTTATCCTTGTCGTCATGTTTAAGGTGGCGGTGGTGGTTGACGTACCGAGCCCACTCAGAGGAGGCGGCGAGGATGGAGGTGTAGTCGCGGAGGAGGCGCTCGACCTCGACGGACTGCTCGCACTTGAGGTCGAGCACCTCGCGGCGCGTGCCCAGCGAGAGGGTGAGCGAGGTGGTGGTCGGCGTGCACTCCCAGTTGAGGATGTCCTCGTAGGGCAGGTAGTCGGTCATCACGACCTCGCCCTTCTGGTCCCGCGTCACGAAGCACACGCCACGGCCCGAGATCGCTGCACATCGCCACAACACGCATGCGAGGACAACTCGTTTAGCTGGCCCGCCACATCGAGCGGCTGATGATGGCCCCCGAGCTGGGCCGGCGAGGTACCGAGGTAGCCCTGGTCGCGCACGAGGTTGATGATGTTGTTTTGCAGCTCCATCGCAAAGAGCGCGGCGCCGTAGAGCGGCAGCTGGAACACGATCTTCAGGTACTCGATCCTGACCTGTACCAGGGAAGGGGGACACGCCGGCAGGTGAGCCAAGCGGGCGGAGGGCGAAGGACAAGGGCGCCAGGGCACAGTACGTCGCGCTCGGAGCGGCCGCGGTGGGTCTGGTGCTCGGCCGAGATGGCGGCGGACCAGTCCTCCTGCTGGAACTTGTAGCGGATGTAGGCCGGGATGTAGAGGGAGGTCTGCTTGTCGTCGATGGGCTCGCCGCTGTAGTCGCTGATGTCGGAGTGGATCTTGAGGCCGGCGAGCTTGAGGACGACCTCGCGGGTGGTCGGGAGGCGGCCCGTGCGGATGTCCTCCGAGGCCTGGGCAAAGAGCAGGTCGAGCGAGGCCTTGTCGAGGAGCTGCAGGTTGGGCACGTCGTCGGTAAAGTACAGGCGCTTCTTGTAGAGGATGCGCATGCGGAGCTGCTGCTCGCCCATGGCGTTGCGGAGCTGCTCAAAGGCCGAGAGCTCGTCGCCCATCTTCTCCTCCTCCTCCATGAGGCGCTCGACCTGGCTGTAGGACTTGTACAGGGCAAAGCCCTTGGCGTGCGTCATCTGCAGCTTGGACACGATCTGCTGGTTGAGCTCCCGCACCGTCGTCGCGCTGTCGATCAGCAGCGCCTTGACCGTCCCGTCCAGGAAGAACACGCGCAGCATCATCGGCTCGCGCTTCCGGATGGCCTCGAGCTCCATCAGCGACGGCACCAGCTTGCGCTCGGTCGTCGTGAGCTGCCGCACGAGCGACTCCTTGGCGAAACTCGCGTAGGCCGCGAAGGGCGAGCTCGTCGCCGCCTGGTCGATGAAGCACACAAAGTACTTGAGGAACTCCACCGGCGCGAACGTGCACGTGCAGAACATGATCAGCTCCCAGCAGTGCTCCTCGTGCTCCGGCACCGGGTTAGCCGTCACCTGTCGCAGCAGCTGGCAGTAGATCTGTTTTATGTGTGTGTGTGTGTGTATGTGTTTCACGCTGATCAGCGCCCCAGCCCTCGGCAATGGCGGTCAATGGCGTTATTCTAGGGCGGGCAGGGATGAAGGACCTCGTCGCGCAGGTCGGGCGTGGAGAGGCCGCGCTGGAGGATGTACTGCACCACCGCTGCATTCCGGACCCAAACGTGCTCATGAGTTATGCGAGAGGCGATGAGATGAGGTGAGGTAAAGTGAGGTGCGCGCACAGATGTTTTCGGCGAGGGTCTTCTTGTGGGTCATGAAGACGTGGATCTTGCGCGACACCTCGACGGCTGTCTTGGCATCCTCGACTGGCAGCTCCAGCAGCGACGCCGTCAATGGTTTCTGTTGGAGTGTCGTGGAATGTGAGCAATGTGCGGCCAACAACAGGGGAGCAGCACTGCAGCCAAGTGAGGACCTTGGAGTAGGTGATGAGCTGCTGGATGGTGTCGGTCTTGTGGGCGCGGAAGTAGCGCGTGGCAAAGTCCTTGAAGTAGTAGCCGTAGAGCGGAGTCGACAAGAAGTCGTACACGCCCGCGTGCTCGGGCGGCGGCGGGGGCAGGCCCTCCGGCGCGGGCGGCAGCTCAAAGTCGGGCGGCGGCAGGTTGAGCGGGTCCAGCGCGTGCAACCACCTGCGAATCCCCGGTACCCACATCAGTCATGAGTCACGCCCAGAGCAACAGAGAGCAAGGAGCCAGATGGAGAGGGGGGGGGGGACGTTACGCCTCCTCGAGGGACTCCTGGTCCATGGGGCTCTGCGCCTCGGCGGGCACCTCCTCCACGGCGAAGTTCTGAACGGTGGCGCCCCTCTGGATGGCCCTGTGTTTTATTGTTGGGAAAGAGCGAAAGCGTTAGAGAGAGAAAGCGACAAAGATACAAGAAGAGGGGGGGGGGTAAGAAGGGGTTGGTGTCGCGTACTGGAAGTCAGCGAGCGTCTCGCTGGCGGGAAGGCCAAGCGCGGCCTGGTCCCTGCGCTGGGCCTCCTCGCGCGCCTTCTCCATCTCGCGCTTCTCCTTTTCCTGACGCTCTTTCTCCTGCCGCTCCTTCTCGAGCTTTTGCTTGCGCTCTTGCTCCTGCATGATGCCCATCGTCAGCATTCGCGAGTCGCTGCGGTGAAGGGGAAAGGGCGAGAGGGAGCTCGACCTGGCGAAGCTGCTCCTCGCGCTCGCGCTTCTCGCGCTCTTCCTTGTCCTTGAGCTTGCGGATCTCCTCGAGGCGGCGCTGCCGCTCCTGCTCCTCGTGAATGAGCCGCTTCTTCTCCTTGATCGCCACCAGCGTGCGCGTGGCTGCAGCCGCATTCCACCACCACCACCACCAACGCCGTCTGTGTGGTTAACGCTCCGCTCTTGCTGCCCGCCCGCGCCCTCGAGTCACCGTCACGTACCGGCCTGGAGGGCGACGATGCCCTTGCGGATGACCAGGAACCTGCGGCGGGCGAATGCCATGCGCGTCCCTGCGACGTGTCGACAGATTCAGGGTCCCTAAATGAGACCTCCGGCTTGAGGGAGGAACGGGGGCGAGGGGGCGTACAGCTCTGGATCGTGATGGAGGCGTCGCGGAGGCGCGTGTAGTTGACGCGCGCCACGCGCTTGCGGTAATCTGCATACCACAAAATGAATTAAATGAACAAATAAAGAAAAAATGAAACAAAAAAATCATGGCCGAGAGGGGCGTACAGGTCTGCGCCGTGAGGGCGCCCTGGCGGAGGGCCAGGAAGTGGGAGCGCGCGGCGTGGCAGCGATAGGTCTTTTGGATCAGCAGCACACTGGCCAACAAGTGCTCATTCCGGAGCAGCTCCAGGATCGTGCTCTGTGGTGGTTCCTCATCACTATCAGCAAGATGCAATCTCCCGCGGGGCAGAGGAGGGGGGAGCGCACCTGCTCATCGCGCATGAAGACCTTGCTCAGGCCCAGCGTGTAGTGGCCGGGCGTCAGCCGGTACGATGCTCCCTGCGGTGGCCAAGCGCGAAGTCAGCCCACAGGCCTTAGGAAGAAGGGAGGAGCGCTGGAAACGCACGTCGAGGATCATCTGGCAGGCCTTGCGGTCGTCCTTCTCCCAGGCGCTCGAGGGCGCGAGCAGGCGATAGCGGTCGCGGAAGGCCTGGAACTCGCGGCGGATGGGGAAACCCAGCTTACGGATGCGGATGGTCTCCAACATGCCGCAGTACCGCAGCTGCGCCAGCACCAGGTCGTCTGTGTTGAGGGACCACACCAGCGGTCAGGTCAGCCCACACTGAGCTGGGTGCGGAAGGGCGCTGTGGAGGGCGTTGGAGGCGTACTGTCGAAGAGGCTGGGCTTCTTCTGCGGGTTGGGCTTGAGGCACCGCACGTAGTAGGGGTAGGTGGCCGACAGCGTGGCGACGAGGTCCAGCAGCTGGTTCTTGAACTGGGCGCCGACCGTGGGCGAGCGGCCCTTACCGCCTCGCCCGCCCTGAGCGGCCTGGGCCTGGGCTGCTGGCATGCCCTCCGGGAACAGCTGCGACACATGGGCTGCATTGCGCACGCTCGTGCGTCAGCGGGGCCTGGTCGCGGTTCATCGCGTTCTACTGTCAAGGAGAAAGGGGGCGGTTGGTACCAACGGACGCGCCGGCCAGCAGCGCCGCCGCGGACTCAGGGATGGTGTCACGATTCTTGTCTGCGTGTCGACAAAAGAAGCAAATGAGTCAAGATTTCTTAATTAAAAAATAAAAATAAAAATAAAAAAGACCCAAAAGAGTAAAGTGGGGAATACCGAGGAAGCTCTTGGTGGAGTAGGCGACGTCGCCGGCATAGTGGCGGATGACAAACTTGTCGCCACGCGTCTTGGGCTTCTCGTAGTAGGTGTGCTTCTCGTGCGCCTTGTTGAGCTTCTCCAGGAACGTCCCGTCGGAGCCCTGGCGTGATCGATCGAGAAGAAAGCGCAAGACGAGGATCATCAGGTTGATGCAAAACGTCACGATGCGCGGGTGGAGGAGAAGGGCAGGAGGCGCACCTTGGGGAAGAAGCACTCCTCGTCGAGGAGCGAGAGGACGCCCAGCGGCTTCTCGATCAAGTCAATGCACCCTTGATTGTCGTTGAACGAAATCGTCTCCCACGAGATCCTGTGTCATCATCATCATCATCATGACGGCAGCCATCCATCAGGGCCCCGTCTGCCTCCTGTTGGGAGAAGGGATAGAAAGAAGGAGAAAGAAAACGCACTTTTCGCGTTCGTATTCCTCCTGCTCCTGCTTGAAGATGTGCTGATTGAACTGCTGCTGCAGCTTTTCGTTGGCATAGTTGATGCACAGCTGCTCAAAGCTGTTCACCTGCACAAAGTTTACATCATGATAACATGAGTTGGAAAAAAAATTAAAAAAAATTAAAAAATGAAAAGCGTACGGTGAAGTTCTCGAAGCCAAAGATGTCGAGAACGCCGATGAAGGAGCGGGCGTTGGTCGAGGCCGAGCGCGAGATGGAGCGATTGATGCGCTCGACCAGCCAGTTGAACTGGCGCCCGTAGAGGGCCTTGGCGATGGCGTCGCGCACGTCGGCGGCCTCCTCGGGCTTGAGCGGCACGCGGAAGACCTCGTTACGGATCTTGTTGTAGCGCACCGTCATCGACTCGGCCAGCTTCTCGGCCGACACGCCCAGGTTGTTGGCCGCGTAGTGAAGAGCTGCTCACAAATAGCGGACGCCATCGTCAGGCCACCTGCGAGCCAAGGCAGGCGGGCGAGACGACGTACATTCGGGGTTGACGACCATCGAGCCGTCGCCCTGTGGGGCGAAGCGGATGTTGCCCATGTGGAGCACGGCGGCCACGACGGCCCAGATGTCCTCCTCGGGTCCGATGCCCAGCACCGACAACGCGTTGCGCACCCTGTAATTGATCGTCGGGAGCGAGCCACACCCCCACCGTGAGTGTTCAGGCTTCTCCGGTGCAGCCCTCCAAGGAGTCAAGGGAGACGCACTCGGCAAAGTCGTTGGCATCGTCGACGTGCGGGATCGTGTGGCATCCGCTCTGGTTGACGTAGTGGAAGTCTGTCACAGTGCCGATCTTGTAGCGCTCTGTTTCCACGCCAACCCCACATGGGTGAGCAACACAGCTAGTCTGTGGGTGTCTGATGAGGAGAGAGGGGCACTGCGCGAGATACGGACCCCGCTCGGCATCGGACAGGCCCGCGCAGAACTGGTAGAAGATGTGGTAGTTGCGCTCGTCGGCCGCCTGATACACGATTCGCGACTTTTCCAGCAGATCTGCGCACAATCACCATCGCGTGAGACGTCGGCGTTGGGTGCACTTTAGCCCCGAGTACGCGTACAGTTCTCGATCTTGGCACCAGCGATCGAGCCGCGCGGGTCAAAGTCGATCTTCATGTATTTACCCTGCAGCACAAGTGAGGTGATGACATCAGCAATCCAGCTCGAGGGAACGAAGACGCAAAGAAGAAACAACAATAGAAGACTGGGGCGAGACACGTACGAAGCGGGACGAGTTGTCGTTACGGACGGTCTTGGCATTACCAAAGGCCTCGAGGATGGGCGACGACTCGAGGATGAGCTGCTCGATGAGCGACTTCTTCTTGCTGGCAACGTCGGGGGCGCTGTGGGCCTTGTTGACGCCCGACGTCTTGAGGGCGAGATACTGCAGCAGCAGCTTGGTGGCCTCAGTCTTACCAGCGCCGGACTCACCGCTGATAATGACGGACCGGTTGCCGCCGTCCTCCATCATCGTCTGGTAGGCCACATCGGCGATGGCGAAGATGTGCGGCTCTACGTCGCCCAGCGGCTTGTTGTTGTAGCGCTTGGCCACCTCCGCTGTGTAGATTGGCTGCACGTGCGACAGTGCCCTGTGAGAACTTTCCTCCCACTTGCGAGGGAAAACGATAGGGGAGGGGAGGGACGCACCAGGGCTTGGTAGGGGTTTACGGACACCAGAATCGCGCCAGTGTAGGTCTGGTGTAGTGGGAAATAAAAAAAATGATTAAATCACGAGAAGAGTATGGAAGGAAAAGATATGCGCCGCAACACCAAAGAACGAAATGCGCCGACCGCCATAAAAATTCAAAATAAAACCAAAATAAAAAGGTGGTAGCCAGGGGCCAAAGGTGCACGACAAGGGTCTAGCCCCTCTTCTCTTATGCACAAGAAAGCCGTGGTGGCCACTACACAAGTGCGGAGGGGACGTACGTAAATCTGATCGCGGCCGTAGCGAACGCCAAGGTTCTTAAGGATGGTTCCCTCGCTCATAGTGTCGAGGTGAATCATGTCCTCAATACCCTGGGCCTCATTTCCTGCTGTGACGCTCTCCATCTTCGCTTTCGTTCTTTTTTTTTTTACAGCTGTTTGGCAAAATCTTCTTAACTGGAGAACAGTTACCGCAGGTCAACAAGACAGCAGAGAGACCAGACTTCTCGTCTCTGAGCGTCCACGTAGTCGAAGACTTCTTGTGTTGTGGAGGCGCTCGCGTACAGGGGAGTGGCTTGCCCAAGAGCGGGGGCTGGGGCCGTAGCCAGGGGTTGCATTCATTTTGATGTCGACCAAAACAAACTCCAGGCAACAAAAACTATTTCAACTATTGAGTTTCAAGAGACCACTTCCCCAGCAACGCACGTGCGCGTGCGGGAGAGCTTTCTTCCTCCTTCTCACCTCACACGCCTACGTCGGTTCCTTCCGGGGGTGGCGCTTTTTAGTATCGTCATGACGAGGCTTTTGACGACACGGTGCCTTCAAACTGCACGCATAAGCAGCAGCGTACAAGCCCCCTTCAGCTCCATTGCCCCAACTTGCTCCCTCGAAAGGTTTCTATGGCGTACCGTGATATGTGACTCGTAGAAGGCAATCAGCTTTTGTGGCGCCTTGAGGGCGATCAACTGCGTCGGCACATACGAGCAGTCGTCCTTTCCCAGCCTGTATGTAGCACACACCATCGACTAAGGGATCCAATTTCCTCAAGATAAGATAAAGAAGATGATGTCGAGAGAGTGCAGTACCACGTCACATAAGCGCAGAGGTGGCCATCCTTTGTCCGCTGGATGCCGAGGATGTTTTCGATCTCGTCGCCAAAGTCGAACCCGACCTTGGCGTCGCTTTCGAGGTCGGAGGAAGGCGCGGTGGTGGCCTCGCCCTCCTTGTTTTGCTTAAGTTCTGTTGTTGGACTCTTCCGCGCCTTCTTGCTTGGCTGAGCCAGCAAGCAGTCAGCGAGGGAGACTGGAGAACGACTGTTCGGGACGGTCGCACCTTTCCATCAAGGGAATCCTCGCCGTCGCGTGTCACGTCCATAACGTCCAGCTGAAGGGCGCTCTCCGCCTCAGTGGAAGCCGGCTGCGTCTGCGCCGGAGTCTGGGCTTGTGTCGGCTGTGTTTCCGTCGGTGGTTGTGACTGCGGCGTCGTGGCCGAGGCGTCCTCCTCAGACTTTACCTCGCTTGCTTTCCGCTTTCGCTTTTGTGCCTTCTCCTGCAGCTCCGCCTCGAACGCTGCGATCAACTCTGTGTGTGCGCGCCCATGTATGGTTTTTGTGCGTGGCTGATCAGTCCCGCTCCATGTCTTGTATGCAGCCTGGGAAGGATTTGCGCACCGGCACAGAAGACGTCCTCTTCCTTCTCCCACGTGTTGGCGCTCTCTGGGTACCCCTCCCACTTGATCTGATACTCGATCTTGCCCTAATGTTTTTTGGTGACAACAATAACCGATGAGTGCGAGTAATCTTCAGAAGAGCAACAAACGCAGTCAGTACTCTGCGCTTGCGCTTGCCAACGATCTTCTCCACCGTGAACACATTCTGCTGATCCTGTTGAACCAAGAATCAGCGTTGAGGACACCGCAGCTACGCCTGGCAAAGGCAGGGCTGTACCGCGTATTCCTCGACAGCCTTGCTGTTCCTCTTCTTTCGCTTCTTTTCCTTGCCATTCGCGGCGGTTGCTGCGGCTTCTTCGACCTCTGTGAGTTTGCTGGCTGCTTTCTCCTTGCCTTTGCCTTTGCTCGGCGCCTTGCCCGCGGCCGGCTTCACAGCGCTACCGTCGGCAGCGGGCTCGACGGAGGCGGCTGCGGTCACGGTAGTTGCTCCCGCTGGAGGCACCGCAGTCGATCCGCCAGCTCCGGCCTTATTCGCCAGCCCTTCTGTTGCCGCCGCGCCAGCTGTGAGCTGCTCACTCGCGGGTCCATTCTGCTCCGCGATCGGGGCTGAAATGCTGGCGGGCGTGAGAACTGGAGGTGCCGCAACTGGGACCGCCGCAGCAGTGCTGATAGTTGTGGTGGGGAGGATGATGCTGCTGCCGCTGCCGCTAAGCTCCTTCTTGGAAATGGTAGCCTTCTCTTCCCACGTTGGCGCGGCAGTCCCGCGTATGGTCGAGGCGAGCGTCAGCAGGCTCTCTACATCTGCGTCGCTCTTGTATTCCAGCCCGGCCGCTTCGGCCACCTCCCGCCACAAGCCGTTGCGCTCCACCTGATTGCGTGGTAAAATTAAGCCCATTCATTCAATCCCTGTTTTCTCTCGCATAATCAAGATTGGCGTACCCCGACTTTGCCGCCACGGCGCACGACCTCCATAATCTTTCGAAATCATAGATAAGGCTGTAAGCAAATGATAGCGCCTCAATCTGTAGCAGCAAGATTAGACTGTACCAGCACGGTGGCTTGGGCTTGTGTCAAAATTCGCTCTTGTGGCAATACATTTGTGCTTCCAGAAGTGTCCATGGCGTCGGTTCCAGTTAAGGGGTTACCTGCCGATCGTACAGCCCCATCCATGTTCATTCGTTCGATGGCCGTTTCGACTGGTCGACGGAAATACAGCTCTTGGCCGAACAGGCGGCAAAGCTCTGACAAGCGGCGGCAGCAAGACGCCGAGGTCTTTTTGGTCAAGGCACCAATGGCCACCCAAGCTGTCTTAGCCCTGCAAACACCACTTATGCGCAGACGTGTCAACATGAGCCACCGAGGGAGGGTAGCGACACGGGTGACGATGCGGTTGCCCGGTTCTCCACCGGGCGCATCCGATGGGCAACGCTCACCTCCTAGGGACCTCGCTGGTTGCCCTAGAGGCTCATCTCGCCCATCTTGGTCTAGTAGAGGCGCTTTCGACGAACAGAGCGGACAGGTCGCGAGAAGTCAAACAGCATTTGGCCACCGTAGACGTGGCGCATACAGCAGCTCGCCGGTATGCGCAGGTTGAGCAGGTGCACGTTGGGCGGTAGCGCCGCAGCCAGCAACGATGCATGGGATATGAGGAAGAACTGCAAGTTGCAACTTTGCGGACAAAATAGATAAAGAAACAAACGAACATTGGGACAACAATTAAAATGGGCGAACAATAAAACGGCGAACCTCCGGCATTACTCTCGTGGCCTGCCGCAATGAAGGGTCTGTTCGTCGTGGGAACACTGCTCGTTTTGGCCCTAGCCATCCTTATTGGTATTGCTCTCGATGAAAAGACGCCCATGTTTAACAAGGAGGAGCTCCATCTTCTCGCCAAGCAAGCCGTCGGTAAGCCCCCCCTCCGGCGCACACGCTGCCTATGTCACAAGTGTAATGGCTGGAGTGCAGCGGCAAACCTAACGGCCGACGAGGCCTTCGCCAACATCACCGCTGAGCTTTCTCGCCGCTACCCCGGCCACATCAGTTCGCACACGCAGACCATCTTCATTAACGCTGGTTTCGTTTTCCTTCGCTCTTTGCATGAAACGCCGAGCCAGTTTGCTGATGTTTGCTCTTGGGGGGGCATCGCAGGTGGTTTCATGGGCTCGTTCCGGCTTATTCACGCTTCGCTGTCCGAGTACATCCTCTTCTTCGGCAGCCCCCTGGGCACCACGGGTCACTCGGGCCGCTATTGGGGTTCGTTGTGTTCCCGGCCCCTTCATCCTCAAAAGCCACGCCAGACCAAATCGACTGACTTCACCCTCACACTCGCTCAGGTGACATCTACGACTTCCTGCTCACGGGCGTAGGCCACCCGCCACCACCTCATCCCCAAAGAGAGGACGAAGACTAACTCGCTGCTGTGCCACAAGGAATTTTGGCAATGGGTCGAGGGTTCCCATGATAAGATCGTCTACCTCCCGGGCGACATGATCGTCCACGATAAGTGGGCCGCCACCGGTACGGCGAGGCTATGATTTCGCTTCGAAGTTGTGTATGGCTCTCCGCTTTCGACTGACTGGTGCGTCACGCCTCCGCAGGCATTCGGATCAAGGAGGGCAGCTGGATGCTCGGTCCGCTTCATTCTCCTCGTTCCCCCCCCCCCAAAGACAAAACTCATCGTCCCCTCTCCCACAACCAGAGTACGCGCAGGGAGTCATTCCGTCGATGATGCCCTTCGCGCTCTGCGACACCGTCTTCAGGTACGCGCTTCCTGCTGCGGGCAGCCCAACGTCGCCTCTTCTCACGTGGGAACTACGCGCGGATGACGACAGCACCAACGACCTCATCACCCTGTTCAAGAGTATCAGCGTCTACGCCGAGCTGGTCACCAAGGAGCTCCTCCAGGGCAAGATCTGAGGCCGCGCGGCCGTCCCTGCCTCGCCTCGCGTGTGTGTCTCGGTGATAAAGAACCCACGCGTGGTTGAAGCCAAAGCCTTTTAATGTTAATACTCAGCGGCGCCCGAAGCCCAAGAGCCGACTACTGCGGCGCGGAGGCGGACGGCGGAGTCTGGAGGTTGGCCAGGATGACGGGGTCGATGGCGGCGAGCACGTGCGTCTGGTAGTTCTGCTGCCCGTTGAGCTCGGCGGCTTCCTTCAGGCGCTCCAGGCAGAAGGTCCGGAGGTTGGTGGAGAGCGCTGGGTCCTGGCGGTACATCTGCACACAATCACAATGGCAGCACGCAGTCGCCCAACCGGTGAGAACTGGTGTTGAGACGAGGGCACGGGCGAGATGGCCCGGGTCGTGGCCTCAGCGCACCGCTTGTGTTTGTCGGATGAGCTCGGTCGCGGCGGTCTCGTCGTCAGTCGTCACCACCAGGTTTCTGTGTTCCCCACATGCGAGGCGCCGAGCTTGACGCGTGAGCGACACACGAAGACGGAAGACGGGGCAGGAGCGGGGGGGGGGGAGGCGCACTCGAAGGGATTCTGGTGCGAGTCGTTGATGACCGAGGTGACCACGCTCAGGATGAGGCCCGTGCGCTGCAGGATCTGCGCGTCGGTGGTCGGCAGCAGGAGGCACATCGCGACCGCCGTCAGCCTTCGCATGTGGCTCTCGCTCATGTTGTCGGCCTGCGCAAAACCAAGTCAGCGACGTGACAGACCAAGAGAGGGGGGAGGAGGGGGGAGAGCGACCTTCTCGGCCCAAAAGTCGAGGAAGGGGGCGAGCAGGTTGTGGCCGGCTTGGGCCGAGAGCTGCTGGAAGAAGGCAAAGAAGAACGGGCGGTTGTGGACCAGCACGCGCGCAAAGATGAACAAGTAGTACACGGTCACGCGGCTCCACTCCTTCTCCGTCTGGATGGCCACGACCATCGAGAAGATCTTCTGCAGCGCCTGCTGGAGCGACGGCAGCACCTGTGTGACCGCATGCGTGTGTGTGTGTGTGCACGTGTGATTCAGCCCCGATGGCGACAATGAAGACGATGACGACAAGTAAGACGATAGGGGGGAGGAGGAAAGGGCACCTGGGCGGCGCAGAGCTGGATGAGGGTGTCGAGCGGCTTGAGGACGAGGATGGTGCCCTCGTCCTTGAGGTTGCCGAGCAGGGCGTCGAACAGCGACACCACGATGGGCAGGTACATCGTCAGGAACCGCGACCCGCCCACCAGGAGGTACCGGTCCAGGATCCGCATGCAGATCTGTTCCCGCGACCAACGTCAGTTTGGCTCAAGCCGGCCTCAGCGTGGCGAGGGCAGAGGCCGCGGCACCTTGACGTGGTCAAAGTTGGAGAGGATCGTGGTGCGGAGGTTGGGGAAGATCTGGAGGAGGCCGTCGGTCATGGTGGCGGCCTGCTTGAGGGTCTCGGCCCACAGCTCGAGCGAGTCCTCGAGTAGGTAGAGCGCCTGCGGGGCGTGCACGTCCGTCCCGTACTGGATGAGCGGCACCACGAACTGGTAAAAGGCGTCCCCGCCGCCTCGCACGCTCTGCGTATGTGCCGCCGCCAGTTCATGAGCCAAGGCGCTCGACGCACAACACGCAGCCCAGAGGAGGCGCACCTTGACGAGGCTGGCGAGCGTGCGCACGATGGAGCTCTGCATGAGGTGGTGGTCCTTGGAGAGCTTCCACAGCTCCGACAGGCACTGGAGGATCAAGTCGCGGTGGGCCTCGATCTGCGTATACGCCGGAATGATATTAAATTAGTTTTAAAAATCTGAATTAAAAAATGAAAAAAAGATAAAAGCATACGCGCTCTTCCATCTGGGAGATGAGGGAGGAGAGGGCGTTGAGGACTTGAAGCTTGGAGTCCATGGACTTGAGGTCGATGAGCAGCTTGAACATGAGGTTGATCGTCCCGTCCAAAAACTCCATGAAGTCCTCCGCATAAAAGTTGAGGTCCTCCACCACTACACGCATTATGAAACAAATAAATAAATAAAACAAATAAATAAACAACCAATGGACTATGCGGCCAAGGCACGAAGGCCCATGGTAATGTGACGTACGAAGGCGGAGCGTGTTGGCAGCCGTCAGGCGGACGGCGATATCGTTGCTCTCGTGGAGGAGCGGGAGGAGCGCCACGTAGATGGGACGTCGCAGCTCCTGGGGCGCCTTCATCACCCAGTCGCCGATCAACGCGGCGATGCGCCTCCGCAAGATCGCCCTGGTGCACCAGTCGAGCCCGTCAGCCACCGACCAACCAATCACACGTCACGCCACGTCAGCATGGGACCAGTTGGCGCACCTGGGGAGGGGCGGAAGCTCGGCGCGGAGCTCCTTCTCGAGCTGGTTGGTGAACCAGGCCGAGAAGTCGATGTGGTCGTAGAAGTCAAATGCGCCGAGGCCGATGGCCCGATAGCACGTCTCCTTGAGCAGCACTCCGTTGAGTCCGTTCTTCTGGTCCGACTGGCTCTCTGACTCTGAACGCATTCGTTGCCGAGCGCTTGAGCCAGGAAAGGTTCTGGCACACAGAGAGGACACAAGGAAGGGGGGAAAGAGGAACCTTTGATGGCCTGGACGAGGAGCTGCACGAGGGCGCCGGAGAGCGCAAAGGGCGAGGCTTCGCCGTAGCGTTGGAGGAGCGCCAAGAACAGGTTCTCCGAGCAAGGCTACAGGATCAACATTGTTAAACAATTACCAACGATAACATCAACAATAAACACAATTAAATCATTAAAGAGTCTACCTTGAGGTTGTCTTGGATGGACTCGGACTCGGTCTCGTGGATAAACTCCTCGGGGTCGTCCTTCCACTCGTGGAGCTCCTCGGACGTGAGGATAAAGTAGCGCGTGATGAGCGCCCGGCACAGGTTGAGCAGCACTTCAGGCGTGAAGAAGGTGTTGAGCAGCTTGGTGGCCTCGACCACGTTCTCGTTGGGCTGGTGCTTGGAGCTCACCACCTTGTACTGCGTCTGCACGAGCACGTTCCTCATGAAGATCATGCACTTCACCACGAACCGCTCTTGTGTGTGTGGTGACCCATGTCAGTCGAGTCGGCCCCGTGGGTTCTCCCTGCGCCGCGCACGCGGCGGGACGGCGCACGTACCGGGGAAGCGAGGGATCGGGGCGTCGGCCTGGTAGTTGAGGATGACCGAGTGGAAGTACTCGAGGTACTCGCCCAGAAAGTGCTTGCGGAAGGCGTTGGGCTTGTCCTGCTGCAGCTGGATGATCAGCTTCATCGAGAGCTGCATCCACTTGCACACCAGCTCGTCCAGTGGCTGGTCCGGCATTGCCGCATCTGCACCGCATTTTTTGTGTTATAAATAAAAAGAATAAATGAAAAATGAAATGAGGAGGAATGTACGGCAATCAGCAAAGTTCTTGAGTCGGACGAGGAGAAAGTGGAGGAAGTTGATGAGGTTGGTATCGTTGATCTTGCTGAAGCCGTGGAGCGTGACATCGGTAATGATCTTGAACGAATGAACCACCATCTCCGCGAGGGGTCTGAGCTCCATCAGTTGCTGTGGAAGCGCGCAGGTGTCAACCAACAAAGAAATAAGTCCAGTTTTGTTATTTAAATTAAAAAATAAATAAATATTATCAAAATTGTCACGAACCTGCGCAGAGACTGCCTTGGCGTTGTAGCCGCTGAAGGCGGTCAAGAGGGCCTCCATGTTGGTGGACCACAGCTGCGCAGCCATCATGAACAGCTGCGGGCCGATCTGCTGGAATTCCTGGCGGTGGCGCGCGAGACGCTTGGAGGCAAGAGCCCGCACGACATGCTGGAAGGCCTCGAGGGCCCGAAGCTTCTCCAGCCGGTTGCCCTGCTCGATGATCTGCACCAGCACCGCGATCAGGTTGCCCCTGCAGCAGCAGCAACAACAACAACATGGCCCCGAGTCAGCCAACAGGCGCAGGCGGCGCGCAGGGTGTTGTGCGGTTGGTGGTGCACCATTTCTGTGGATAGTCATGCCTGGCCAGGATGCCTATGCTCAGGGCGATGTAGCTGCCCGTCTATGTGCACGCGGGGTGAGAGAGCCTCTTCATGAGACCACACGACTGGGCAACACCGAGGTAAAGGACAAGAGGAAGGGAGCCGGGAGGTACCTTGGCGTTCTCCTCGTTGAAGAGACGGAGGATCTGCTCGTGGATGACCTCCCTCTCGCTGTCCGGGATCGCTCTGTGCGCGTGCCATGAGGAAGCGAGCGAGTGAGCAGGACCCCACATCACAGGAGGAAAGCGAGGAGCAGCAGTAACTCTTTGCTCTTCCAGTTCTTGCTGATGACGTTCTTGAAGGTGATAACAGCAATATAGCGAATCTCCTGTGGCACGGTCTTGCTCGCCACGATCGACTGTGCACGAGTTGGGTGGTGTTAGTCGATTCAGCGGAGGATGCACAGTAGGGCGCATTGCTCTTCTCAGCATGATTTTGGGGGGGGGGGGCAAGAGTGAGAGCAAGGCATAGTACAAGAAGCAAGGCGGCAAACCCGGGCACCGACTCGTAGGCGAGCAGTTGTTGCTCGGCGGGCCGACGCTGAGCATCATCACCGCTGACAGTCAGTGGAAGCAGGTGATAAATGATTCCTGCATCCAGTTGCGGCTTAGGCTGCTCCATTTTGTGCTTGTGGTGCTTCCCAGGCTTAGCCGTGGCCCCCTTCCAGAATCAATGCGGAGATGCGCTGCCAAAGAAAAGGCGGGAAAAATTTGAGTGCAAAATAATAATATTTTATTTCGATCCGACTCATCGCTCCGGAGTGGCGATTAAGCAAAGATGATGGAATTTGTGGCCACAGAGGCGGCCTTCCCGGTCCTGCCCAGTCACCTTATCACTAAATCGGCGTACGCGGAATTGCCTTCTCATCCTCTGGGTGTTCGCCCCTTTCCGGCTGGCGCTAAAGGCGGCTCCTCGTTCCATCTGCACTCTCATCATAACGAGGACCACTCTGGATCTCAAGCTCACCACGCTAGTGATGAAGAAGCCGAGGAGAAGGAGGAGGAGGAGGACGAAGACTCGCCGGAAAACGAAGAGGAACAAGAGGAGGAAGAGGAGGAAGAGGAGATCGAAGTGGATGAGGAGTGCCGTCAGTCCGGGCTCGGCGACTTTGCCGAGCTGGAAGACAGCACGGTGTACCTCATCCTGCAGCAGCTGCCGCGGGAGGACCTCCTCACCCTGTCCCTCGTCAGCCGTGCCTTCTATGCCTTTGCCGAAGACGACCAGTTGTGGAAGAACTTCATTCTCCACCGCGGCGTTGGCCACTGTATGCAACTCTCTTCCCCGAGGGTTTGTCGTGACCATTCTCATGTGGGTCTTGTGCTCGGTGGCCATGAGTGCAGGCGACAGCGAGGGCGATAACTTTTGTTTCAAAGGTGCCTCGCCTGTCTACCACCTCTTCACCTCATCTGCCCGAGCTTAATAGGCCTATCTATGTTGGCAGGTACATGGAAGCGGACGGTGCTGATGAAGAAGGACCGCCCAGTGGACCGACCCTACAATCCCGTTTCCATCAACGGTACCTTCCGCGTGTTATTGCGCCCTCAAGAGCACACGCACGCTCATGCGCGCTGTGCGCCCGTCAGGCTTCTACTCGGATCTCCTCTACGGCTGGTGGTACTACGCCAACGTGGACCCGCTGCAGTGGGCCCGCGTGCACGATGAGCACGAAATCGACCGCCGCAGCGGCCTCTCCGTCAAGCAGTTTGTCGAGGAATACGAATCCAAGAACTGGCCTGTCATGCTCACCGACGTCGTGTCCAGGTGCTTCCCCAGCTCCTTGCTCCTTGCGATGAGTTTGTAGGCTGACCTCGCCCCGCTCCCTCACCCAGCTGGCCGGCCGCCACAGCGTGGACCAAGGAGAAGCTGCTGCAGAGTTTTGGCTCAGCCATGTTCAAGACGGACTCCTACAACGACGACGTACCGCCCGCTCTCCCTCACTCCTTGCCTGGGCCTTTGCTTACATCACATGTGCGTGTGCGGCGGATCCGATCGCGATCGGATTCTAGGGCGAGAAGATCACGATGAGCTTGGCCAACTACTTTACCTACTCGGCGCAGATCAAGGACGAGTCCCCGCTGTACCTGTTCGACAGCCAGTTTGGTGAGAAAGTGCCCGCTTTGCTGGAAGACTACCGGGTATGTCGTGCGCCCCAAAGATGGCGCATTGCGCGCAAGTCTTCTTGCGGGCAATCCTTTGCTCAATTCTTCCGCGTAATGGGCTACGCAGGTGCCAGACTACTTCCAAGAGGACTTCTTCTCCACGCTGGGCAACGCGCGTCCGGACTACCGCTGGGTCATCGTGGGCCCGCCCCGCTCGGGCTCGGCCTTCCACCAAGGCAACAAGCTCCCCCTATTCTCTTCCCCCAGCAGCTGCGTCATGGACAGAAATATTCAAAGCGCCTTCTGTCTTTGATCAGACCCGAATCGCACGGCGGCGTGGAACGCGCTCATCTCTGGCCGCAAGCGATGGATTTTGTTCCCGCCGCACGTCTTGCCTCCGGGCGTGGAGAAGGACGAGAACGGCAACACCCTCCCCATGTGCGTGCCTCCCTTCCTCCCCTAGATCTTTACCAGTCGTATCAACTTTGCCTCTCACTTGGGTGGTTGTGACCAATCGAACGTTTCTCTTCTTGGACAGTGCCGACTCTGTGATCGGGTGGTACCTGAACTACTACGATGAGCTTCAGGAGGAGAGAGCCGCGGGGAAGGTCGACTTCATCGAGTGCATTCAATATCCGGGCGAGCTCATCTTCGTTCCTGAGGTGCGTGTGCCTGTCCAACACAAACTTACTACAGCCCAAGCAGAAGGCATCGGCCAAGAGCTCACGCCAAGCTGGTGTTCTGTTCTGTTGGTTCGCACGCAGGGCTGGTGGCACATGGTGCTCAACATGGAGGAGACCATCGCTGTGACGCAGAACTTCGTGTCTTCCCAGAACCTGTTTGACGTCTACGCCTTCCTGCACGACAGCACCGAGATGCACTACCTGTTCGAGCCCTTCGTGACCAGCATGCGCGCCCAGTCGCCGACCCACGCGTCGCTCATCGACGCGGTCGAGCAGCGCTTCAACGCCTGCACGGCGCGCCATGCGGCCGGACCGAAGGAGTTTGTCAAGGGCGTCCCCCACTTTTGCCTCACCTGCGATCCCAGCCGGGAGCGTGTCTGCTGCCGGGCGTGCGCGAGCAAATGCCACAAGGACCATGACGTGCAGCGCTGCCCGCAGGAGGCCCGCTTTTACTGCGACTGCGGCAGCGGCGAGCTCTTGGCCAGCGTCTGTCTCGCCCTGTAACACTCTGGCAAGAGCGAAAAACCACCATTGGGTAACTCTTTGGGTCTCTTGTGTCCTCGTGAGCAGCCGGTCAGGGCTTCTTCACGTTGCTCCAAGGGTCCTCGGAGATGAGGATGGGGTGCGACAGCGGCCAGTTCTTCCTGTTTCCCGTCCTGGTCACGCCCACCTTGCGCCTATCGCTGTTGTCGCGAGACCTCAAGTCAACTCGATGCTCAAGGAGGACAAAGAAGAGAGTGAGAGGGTACTTGGTGTTGTAGACAAAGTCGCTGGAGACGTTGTACACGGCCGAGGCGCCAATGTTGTCTCCCTTGTTGAACAGCTCCGCCCCGAGCCCGAGGACCGACTGGAGTCGCGTGTTGCGCGTGTCCAGCTTGTGGAACTCGACGAAGGGGAGCTTGAGCGTGCTCATCGCCACGTTCTGAATGCGCCAGCGCTGGTCCAGAATCTCATCAGCGAAGCCGCCTGCACAAAGGGCCAGCCACTGGTGAGAAAAGACAAGAGATTGCAAGCATGCATGAAGGCATCCACACCATTCTTGTAGACGTCCAGCTTGTGCTTCACATGCGCGACGTGAGCCGCCACCAGCCTCTCCCGCAGGATCGCCTTCTCGGCAGGGAACCGGACTTGAGCCTCTTCTTCTGCTTGCTCACGAGCATGTGAGCTTCATTCGGTGTTCGTCCCCAGCTGTACTCTACTGGGCCGTACCGCTCAGCGAGCCGTTGATGAATTCAACAGTCTTGTGGGGAGCTGGCGTCCACGGGAACCCTGCGCGCGCGTGGTGAGATCGCAATTGGCGCACGACCAGCTAGCTCTCCTTCGCACACAGGCGAATCAACGAACCGACGGAAAGGCTGGTGAGGAAGGCCTGCCCCAGCTCCTCGGGGGTGTCATCCCACATGGGGGACTCAGGGAATCCCTGGAATGCCCCCCCACCGAGTTTGCTCCTCAGATTCCTTCGGAGGACTCAACACATGGATGGGGACATGATGCTACGCCACCTCCACAAAGTTGAAGACCTTGCGCCAGATGCACAAGTTGCTGGGAGACACCAAGCGCTCGCTCTCCAGCTCTCTGGCGAGGTCTGCCGGTGTGAAAGACTTGCCGTCGCGGGTGACCGACGCACCGGCCTGGAGCGCCTCCTTTTCGGCCAAGCTAAAGGAGATTCCCATGCGGGCGTAAGCGTCCGCGGACGCCGTAAGGGCGTTATAGCATTGACGGATGTGCAGTTGGTGGTACAGCCCTGCGCGGCACAGCATGTTATAATCGTTAACATCTGGCCTCCCCCACAGACTTTGCCGTGGTACCTCGGCCGTCCAAGAAGAAGATCAATTCCCCGAGCGAGTGCTGAACGCCCAAGTTGAAGACCGTGCCCAGACCCACCCTGGTGGTTACGGATGAGCCCTTAGCCTAGAGCTGTCAAGTTCACATGCCTGACGAAGGGCGTGTACCGCTCTGAGGCACTCTGCAGCTCGATGACAAGATACTTGACGTCGGTAAAGGTCGAAGCGGGGTAGGGAACTGCATAGGGCGCGCCACAGTCAGGACGCTGGATGGAGAGGAAGAGGGGCAAAGCGGCCGCAGGAAGCACCGAAATAAGAGAGCGTGGTGAATTGTCCTTTGTGTATGGCCTCGCTCTCCGTTTGTAGAACTGCCTTGCGGTGCTTCACGAAGCGATGAACCTTGAGCGGCGTGCCGTCGTGCGAATTGTCATCGACTGGGTATGGTGGAAGAGAATAAGTTGGGTGGGACCCAGGCGGAGGGGAGATGCCGCACCAATGATAACTTGTATCTGCACAAGCGGCAGCCCCTTGACCTTTCTGTCACGAAGGAAAACCTCAAGGCTCTCTTCCACACTCTCTAACGTGGAAGTGATGTATCTACAGCCCATTCTCTTGAGTTTCTGAGGTCTACTGCTTCAGTGGAGAGAGTGCATACCGGGCAACGTTGTGCGTAGCTACAACGATTGTGATAGCGTTGGACTGGCCGCGGAAGTAGGCTTCATCGTCCCGAGCACCTTGCACCGCTACAAATATGGCTAGCACCACCAGTGCGACACAGCGCCACCAGCGCTGGGCATATCCCTCCATGACGGCGCCCGCTTGCCCTTTCACACAACAAAACAATATCCGTCGTGGAGGTTTTTTTCTTTTGCTATTTTCTCGGCTCTGGATGAATTCAAAGCTTCAATCGTACTGGACGAAACCAGAGACGGCCATCGATTGGCTCCAAGGCAAATAGGTTCTCGTGGTGCCGACACAACTCGAGCGCGACAACACGGGTCGTCAGCTGGCTTGAACTTCGAGCCTCACACATTTTGATTAGCCTGCGCCATGTCGGACATTACTCAGGAGGAGATTGTGGAAATCGTGACCAACTTCCTCTTGAACTCGCCCCCCGGCGAGTTCATGGAGGTTGTGACAGGTAATCAGCTCTGCATCCATAAGAGAGCGCATTTACCAACTCTTTATTTGATTTATTTTATTTGGTTCCCATGAGAGGAGCATGGGACACTGTAAGCGCGCTTTTCATTAGCCTCGCAAACTGCAGCTTGTTGCGGCTGCAATTGGCACACTAGGGACACCAAGTAACCCAACTGGTGTTCACCAACAACCCATGCAGATGTTCGCGGCCTGCTTCAAGACGAGTCGATCCTTAACGATTCGGCCCCTGCGACTTTCAGGGAGTACAATACCGATCAAATGCTCCAGGTCTCGTCCCCCGGTAATGCCCACAAGTTCCTCATTACCAAGTTCGGCGAGGTTGGCAACGGTGAGTACCTCGACCCTCGCGGCCGTCAGGTGGTTCACTTCGACCACATCCGTCAGGTATTGGACCTTCTTCTTCTTCTTCTTCTCTTCTTTCTCGTCAAATCAACCGTCGTGTAACCCATTTTGCATCCTTGCAGGAGGTCACTGGCTCCCGCCCCATCGGTGGTGAGCTCGACAACAGCGTCGAGGCTTTCAGGTTTGTCACCCCCTCCCCTCCTCCCATTCTTTGATTGGCAGGGAGGCTAATCATTGAATGCTGTAGGGCTGCCTTTGATGACAAGGCCACTGAATACACCAACGAACACTACCAAAACGGTACTGCCACCATTTACGGCAAGAAGGAGGGCAGCTCTGTTGTCATTACTGTCTGCATCTCCTCCGCGAGGTTCAACCCCAACAACTTCTGGTACCCCTCCCCCCTCAAAATCGAACTTCAAATTTGAGGTTCGCCCATCATCCTTAATTTCCTCGCTTCGATGGACAGGAACGGTCGCTGGAGGGCTGTGTGGACTTGCAAGTTCTCCCCCAGCGGTGGCAACGTCGACATTTCGGGTGTGCTGAAGGTGAACGTCCACTACTATGAGGACGGTAACGTTCAGCTCAACACTGAGACCCCCGTCAAGATCAGCGCCTCTGGCAACGTAAGTTTTACGTTTCCCTCTTTACTCTCACAGGCCTGGCGCACACGTGACTTACTCTTCGCTTTCGCCCTCCTGCAGGATGCCCGCAGCCTGGCTGATGCCGCCGTGAAGGCGATTGACAAGGCCGAGTCTGCTTTCCACAAGTCGCTGGAGACGAGCTACAACACCATGGGCGACACCACCTTCAAGGCCCTGAGGAGAGTGCTTCCCATCACCCGTACCAAGATCGACTGGACGAAGATCCAGAACTACAAGTCTGGCGGTGATGCCGGCGGCAAGGCTGCGGCTACGAGGGTGCGTGAATGCTTTGACCTTGCCTTGGCTTTTCTTGCCTAAGAGGCGTTGTGTTGACTTGTGTGACGCGCGCTGCTTGGCTTCAGGGAGTCCGAGGCTAAAGGGAGCCCAGCACGACGTAAGTTATAAATGCGCCTGTACTTCTTCTGTCTTTTGTGGCACACCGGCGCCTCCACGGCGGGTCCAGTTTGTACCATTTGTCCGCCCCGTGTCCCGCGTGTGCTCAAAATACAACCCTTCTCTCTCTTCGACGACGCCCAAGTGGTGAGGTCCCCGTGGTTGTGTGTGGCGCTGGGCCGGCGCGGAATAGCAAAAAAGTCCGCGAGTGGGCTTCATCTGTCGAACCCGACAAAATGGGGGTTTGCAGATTTCCCGCTCCGCAGTTTCGGTGTTTTGGCTCCAAAAACCTCGAAAGAAAAGGAAGACTGCAAGACAAGAGAAGGAGGTTCGCGCTGAGATCGTTGAAAAGCAGCTGCCAAGAGAGGTGAAGAGAGGGAAGGCAGAGGACGACGCTTGGCCAACGAAAGCGTGAAGCAAAAAACAGCCGCCCTTCGTTGGGCGCGACACGACGCGTGAAGGAAGCCAACTGGTTGGCGCCAATTCAACAATCGATCTACTTGAAGGCACATTTTCTGGAATGGAAGTTAAATCGTCACCCAAGCGATCCCCTCGCGGACACGCAGGAGAAAATGGGAATTCCTCCCTGTCAGAGCCAAGACTGCAGCTGGTTGTCACCGGATATGAAATCAGACTTGATTCTTCTTTTGCGCCTTTTGCGGTGCGCACACCTTTCCTCTTTATGCGCTCCTTTGTCAGGATCTCTGGAGCGCACCATCTAAGAGTTTCATCTCATCTTCTTCAAATTTACTACAGGCCTACCTCATTACTGTGCGCGACGGGCGAAAAAAGTGGAAAGTGTTTAGGCGATATAACCAGTTCTCTGAGCTCGACGCCAAGGTGCACACTAGCCCCTCCCTCTTTGTAGGTCGTTTTTTATTTTTATATTTATATTTATAGTTTTATTGTTCTGTGGTCGTGTCGGGCCAACCATTTTTTGGTTGCCGTCATTACTTGCGGTGTCATGGACTGGTTCCCATCCCCACGTGTGTTGTTTGGTTGCGTCGACGGGTGGTTGTTCTTGGTCTGTTGTACTCTTTGCGCCTATCGTCTCCGCCACGCTCGTGGCAGCCAGTGTGTGGCTTTTTGTGTTGGTAGAGGAGAGCTGACCTTCTGGGTGACGCTGCATCCGATGTTCCACACCCACACTCTGCAGTTGCGCGAGATGTTTCCTAACGAGCGGGACCGGCTGCCCCATCTGCCGGGCAAACATCACAACTTCTTCCGCAATTCGTCCACCAACCCTAAGGTCATCTCGGAGCGCAAGGGTCTGCTAGACAAATACCTTATGGACGTGCTCAAAGTGGACAGCATCGCCCGGAGCAAGATCCTTAAGCGCTGGCTCGATCCTAGCATAAATGTACGACCCGATCCGTTGTCATGGAACCGAAGCTTGTTTTAGACTCTGCCTTTGCCTTTTTCATATTCTTGGTTGTGATTTCCTGTTTAAGCACTTTTTTTTTTTTTTTTGAAAAACAACTCCTAACAACTCCTCTTTGCTTGTTATGCGCAGCCTGGCCGATTTTCCTTCTCCAACCCGGATAAAGCTGGGTTCTTGTGGAAGGAGGGACATGTGGTCCGCAGCTGGAGAAAGGTAGGGCGCGCCGCATCTCATCTCTTCCTGGCCTTTATCTTCTTTCTACCTTTTTTTTTTCTTTTCTCTATTTCGTTCTTGTGCGTTGCATCACCGTTGGCTTTATCGTCCCATCGTATCTCACCTGTCCGTCGTTGTCGTGTCGTTCTGCAGCGCTGGTTCGTGCTGTGCGACCGCCTGCTCTATTACATGCGAGAGAAAGAGGTACAGCATTTGCGACTCCCACCTTAAACACAGTATGGACTGGCGACTGACGATGCACACACGCCTCAAGTCCAACGAGCCGGTAGGCATTGTTCCATTGCGGGGCAGCGTGGTTCGGGCGGCCCCCGAGCGGGAGATCAACTTTTGTATGGAAATCCGACCAGAGGCCTTCAAGGGTATCGTTGGCCACGCTTGGCCCATTGTCGTTGTCTCGCCCGTTGTTAACAATCATGTCGCTCAATGACTATGCAGGCCTGCCCACGTTCTTCCTCTACGCCGAGACGCGGGAGGAATTCCAGGATTGGTTCCGGGCGCTCAGCGAAGCAGCCCAGCAGTCGGGCCTCACGACTTCCCTCTCCTCCATCGAAGAGTACCCACACCCTTCCTTCTTTCCTCTCTTTTTCTGTAGTCTATGACTTTATGTGAAGTGGAAAAAGGCAAGGCGGGGATCGATTCCGCGTTGTCCTGTTTGGTCCCGCCTGGCTGACTCAGGTGGTGTGCTTGTTGTGGCCTGCCCTTTCCTCCTCCTAGCCACATACGAAAGACAAACTACCACATCCGGAAAAACAGCAGCGAGCTGAAGAACTTTATGAGCCTGGAGAGCTCGCCCTTTGGCCACAAGAAGCGGAGCGGGAGCGAGCGGGCGTCGGCCTCGCCGCGCGCTGTCGCGCGCAAAGTGGCCTTGGACGACATCTTCCAATACGAGGACGAGGATCCCAGCAACGTCAGCGAGCTCGACCGTGAGCGGAGCTTGGCCGCGTCGGCGCCGGCCAACACCTCGCCGCTGTCCGCCAAGGAGAAGCAGCAGCTTCGTGACGAGGATCACCAGCGCGAGAAGCGGGCACGCAAGGCACGCAAGCAGGAGGCCAAGCGAGCAGCCAAGGAGGAGAAGGCCGCCCAGCAGCAACAGCAGCAACAACAGGAGAAGGCCGCCCAGCGCGTGGAGCGGGTGGACGATATTCAGCGGGCGCGATCGCTCACGCTCTCGACCTTCAATTTCGAGGCGCGCCTCGAGGCCACCAAGAAACAGGTCGACGAGGAGATCGTACAGCTGCTCAAAGGTGATCCCCGCCCCCAGGCCGTGTCGTGTTATGTCGTGTGCTGACCGTGGACGGCCAGGCATTCGGAGCAAGGGATTCGAGCCGGAGAAACAAAAGACCACGAAGGAGAACCTGGATCGTGTCCTGCGGATCGCGGAGCGCATCCTCGCCATGCCTCTCGAGGAACTGAAGGAAGGGGGTAAGTGTATGTACGTGATCGAGGACATCCAATCTATCATCCACACATCGCACGGAGGTACGCACAGCCCCACACTTGCGCATTTTATGTTCGATGTATTGAATTCTTAAATTTTTCTTATTTTTAAATGTTCAGAGAGCAAGAAGCTGGCCCAGCGGCTGCTCTTCCTGTTCTCTCCGTGCTCGCGTATGGTCGGCCACCACTCGCGTACGCTCAGCGTGTCCTCTGAGTTTTCGGTGCCACGGGTATGTTCCTCTCGTCCCAAACTGCCGTGCCTCTGTCCGAGGATGCTAACGTGGCCGTCTTGCGTTGGTCCGTCACCACTTCGTAGCATGTGGACAGCAAGGACAAGCCCTTTTGCCAGGCTGCCCTCATGTCCATGTGCACGCTGCTCGCCGGCGCGGTGGGCGGCTCGCTCTCGCTCGTGGTAGAGGTGGGCACCATCACCCCCAGCTCTGAGGTGCGCTTCTTCCTTTCTCTTTCCCACAATGCCTGGTTCTCGCGCTCTCCCTGTGCTCACGGTGCCGGTGCCTTGGCTTTGGCAGGCTGTCATGGTGGAGGAGGTCGAGGAGGAAAGTAGCAGCAGCAGTGGCAAGTCGGACGTCAAGCCAGAGCCTCGACAAGACGAGTTGCCCGACGCCGAGGCGCCCAAGAAGGTCACGCCGACAGAGCTCAAGCTCCAGCGCGAGCCCTCCAAGCTTGGCCGCGTGTCGCCGCGGGGCACTTCGCCCGCTCACTCGCCGCGGGAAGGGTCTGCGCCCGGCACGCCGATCGTGACGACGCCGCGTAGCGGGAAGTCGGCCGCCCCGTCGCCCACACCCTCGCCGCCGGACGAGTCGCAGCCGCTGTCCACCAAAAAGACGCGCGTCGCGGCGCTGGCGGGAGACGACCACGCGCACAAAGCGCTCATCAACTCGGCCAACGCCGTCCTTGTGCGTCCGGCCAAGACTCCTACCGATGCCGCTCCTCAGTCTCCATCGCCCGCGGGCAAGGACTCGTCTGGTCTGCACCGGGCTTCGTCCACGCTCGAGTCCTCTCTGCGCCGCAACTCCAACCCTCCGGGTACGTACCCGCTGGCTACTGGCCCGTTTGCTTGTATGAAGTGGGGCTCATTTATAGGAGTTGTTGTCCCCGCAGTGCCCCTATTGGCGACCAAGGGCCTGCACCAGGTCCAGTCCTCACCCCTGCTGGGCGAAGGCATCCATTACTCGGGCGATCATGCGCGATCGGCGCCTGTCTCGCCCTCGTTGAGCTCGGGCAGCTCGAGCACCTCTGGCACCCCGCGATCTGGCTCGCGTCGAAAGAAGCGGACCTACGTCGTGTGCCGACTGTGCGAGGAAGAGATCCAAGCCGACCTGGTATGCCACTTACTCGCTTGCATTTTTTTGTTCTCATCTCCGCCTGGGACTCCTCGTCTGACATGTGTTTGTTTGCAGTTGACGGAGCACAACACGTACTGTCAGCTCATCTTCCAAAAGTGCGAACGAGACCGATGTTCGCCCGACAGGAAGATCCAGCTCCTCTCCCAGATCATGTCCGACCTCACCGAGATGAGCGAGTACTTTTCCCTCCCCCTCCTCTCCCACTGTTCGTTTTTTTAGATCATTTTTCTTTATTTTGTTCTAACACGTCGTTTGTCTGGATCGATTCAGGCCCTCGATCAGCCCGCGAACCCCGCGCGTTTCGCTGGCGGCCATCATCGACCTTGCCAAGTGCGCTTCCCCTCCCCTCACCATTCCTCCCTCTCAGTCGCTGGTCGCCGCCGGTCCGTTGATGATAAATCAAATCCTATGCTAATACTGAAGTCACAACACAATGTCGACAACTTATTTTGCGTGTCTCTGAGGACCCGGCTTCTTTCCCTCCACCGCCATTTTTTTCACCATCGTGTTGGCGCTGACCTTCTTCCTCGCCTCTCTCTCCACTCGGTGATCAGGCGCGCGCTCGACAAGTTCGAGGACGCGACGCTGGACATACACATCTCGGAGCTCCTGTTCGAGCTTGAGGGCCTGACCAAGGGCGACGTCAAGCAAGTCACCTTCGGCAAGCGCTTGGCCAAAATGGTGCGCCTCCCCGCCTTTTGCCGGGATAGAGGTCTGTTGTGCGAGACAGAGCACATGTATTGACTTGCCGCTGGCAACGCAGCTCGATGAGCTTTCGACGTGCCCACCGCCGCCACCCAAGACGCCGCCGTCGTCGTTGGACTTGACCGGGGCGCACATGCCCGGTGGGGCGGCCAACCCGCTCACCAAGTCCAAGTCCGACCCGGAGAAGAACAAGACCGGTCTCCTCCGCATTCTCTCCATCTTTGGCGGCAAGAACGGCCACCGCAGCAAGGACAGCGAGGTCGTCGACGTACGTGTCAACCCGCTGGGTCGTGGTCGTCATGATGTGGCACCTCGCTGAGACGTGGCCACACACACACACACACAACGCACGCAGGTGCCCAACTCCCCGGCGCCGACGCGACGAGACGATGCCGAGGCCGAGCGACGACGCGAGCAGCATACACCCATGTCGCGGCGGCAGCGGTCCAACAGCATCAGCGGTCCGAGTCGGACCACCATCGAGGACTTTGAGAAGATCAAGATGATCTCCCGCGGTGCCTTTGGGTACGCTTCTTTCTCCTTCTTTCTCCTCCTCGCGCCGACGCGCGAACTAAACACGTCAACGATGATGGGGCACGGAGCAGAAAGGTGTACCTGGCGCGCAAGAAGAAGACGGGTGACGTGTACGCCATCAAGATGCTCAAGAAGGACGACATGGTGCGCAAGAACATGGTGGAGCACGTCATGGCCGAGCGCGACATCATGGCCGGCAACAACAACTCCTTCGTCGTCAAGCTCTACTATGCCTTCCAGTCTGAGGTGCGCCTCTCGCCCCGCCCGCCCCGGCCTTCACGGCCTCGGTCATGTGGGCGTTGATCGTCCTGTGTGGTGAGACTGACGCCCGTCCGTCCGTACGGCACGTGCAGAAATACCTGTACCTCGTGATGGAGTACCTGAATGGAGGCGATCTGGCGTCGCTCCTCCAGAACCTGGGCTACTTTGACGAGAACATGACGCGGCAGTACATCGCCGAGACCGTCCTCGCCCTCGAGTACCTCCACGCCCGCGACATCATCCACCGTGACCTCAAGGTCGGCTCCTTTATTCCATTTTCAAGATGATTTTTACTAATAATTATTTCTTTTTGTGTGGTCAATTATAGCCGGATAATATGCTGGTCGGGAATGACGGGCATGTGAAGCTGACGGACTTTGGGCTGAGCAACCTGGGCCTGCTCGACGACTCGGTCTCGACGACGCGCAAGTCCGAGGATGAGGATGAGGACGACAACTTGATGAGCGCCACGAGCGACTTTGTGATGATCGGCCATCCATCATCCGCGTCGACCGCCAACACGGGCGTCCCCGTCCCAGGCCCCTCGGCCTCGACGGCGCCGGTGCTCAACCCGCCGCCGTCGCCGGTCGCCGAGCGGAGCCTCACGCGCTCGTCACGCCGCAACACACGCTCATCGCGCCGCGTCGTCGGCACCCCCGACTACTTGGTCCAGCCCTCCCTCTTCCCCATCCCGCCGCCATTCTTGTCTTTGTAGCTGGTGAGCGGCATTAGGGCTGACGATTTCATCAACAGGCACCGGAGGCGCTGCTGGGCACAGGCCACGCCGCTCCGCTCGATTGGTGGGCGCTGGGCGTAATCATGTTTGAGTTCCTGACCGGGTGCCCGCCCTTCAACGACGAGACGCCGGAGGCCATCTTCCAGAATATTCTCAGCGGCAGTACGCCCCCCCCCCCAACCTTCCCTTGCCTTCTCGACGTCGTCTTTATCGAGCCCGCGGGTCTGATCATCTCCTCTTCTCTTTCTCCCATTCAATGCAGACGTGCCGTGGGTGGAGCTCCCGCCCGAGATCTCGCCCGAGGCCAAGGACCTCCTCAAGCGACTGCTCTGCGAGGACCCCAACGAGCGCATCGGCACCAAATGTGCGCATCCGCCCTTCCCCACCCCATTCGTCATTCTTAAAGGCCATAACCATAATTAATTTATGGATTTCTTGTTGTGTTTATTTTGGTGACCACAGCCGTGGACGAGATCAAGAACCACCCGTTCTTCGCGGGGGTCAACTGGAAGACGCTGCTGGACAACCCGGGCATCTTCATGCCCCGTCCCACTGACGCCTACGACACGGGCTACTTCTGGGGTACGCACGGCATCGCCATCATCGCCACCATCGTCATCGTTTGCATCATCGTCATCGTTGTTGTGTCTAACCTTGGCGCACATGATCGGCAGACCGGACGGACATCTATGGCAACTCGGGGTCGATGGGGTCCTTCCAGGGCGGCTCGGTGATGTCCGACGGAGGCCAGCAGAACGGGGTGTCGCCGTCGTCCAGCGGCGTGGCGATCCCCGTGACCGACCAGATCAAGGCCATGAACTCGTTCGGGCGGTTCTCCTTCACCAACATCCCGTTCTTGCTCGAGCGCGGTCTCGACGAGGCCACCCGCTCCATCTCCTGTATGACCGAGAGCGGCGACTCTGAGACAGACAGGGTTCGCTCCTCCCCCCCCCCTTCCCTTTTTCATCATCATCATCATCGCCATCATCATGTCTGACGGCTTGTGTGTCGCGCGTGGCGACAACAACGACAACAGCACGACAGCTTCTCGCTGTCAGAGAGCAGTTTCACCGAGGACGACGGCCCGTCTCCGGTGCCCGAGCTGCACAGCGACTCCTCCGCGGTCGAGGAGTCCGAGGACCTAACGGTAGCCGCGGCCGCGGCCGCTGCGGCGGCGCTGGTGGATGCCAACCGCGAGTGGGAGGCCAGCGACAACGAGGACGACAAGCGAGCGAGCGCCGGTGCGACATCAGACGACGGAGATGATGGGAGCTGCACCACGCCACGGTCACGCCGTGGCAGCCGACGAGCGTCGCGGCCGTTCGTTCGTCGACAATCGCTCGAACCGGCCGGGCGCGAGAACGATGGGTTCAGCATCGCTGCCTTCTGGGCCAGCAAGAACGGCGGAGGCGGCGCAGAGGCAGCGCCGTTCCCGGGCGTGCCGTTCTACAACGAGGCGCTGCCGGACGGCGAAGGCGTAGCGGTGGACGAGACGGGGGCCATCGTGCACGGGCCCTTCCCGGGCATCAAGCTCTACACCGAGCAAAGCAACCACCGGAGCAGGTCGAATTCACTGCGGGCATCAGAGCTGCTGTCAACAACTGAAGGAGTTGACTACAGCAGCAGCGACGGAGTCAGTTACGCCAGCGACGTGGATGAGCGAGGATGGCCAGTGATTCCGCGTGCCAAGTCCGTGTCGAGCATCATCGATAGCTTCGAAGTGGTTCCTACTCGCGTCGATACAACAAGCACAAGGGACAAGAGCGACCAGTAAAAAGCGACTGGTCCAATGCGCACCGCCACGAGCGGCGACTGTACACAGCACCACTCTCCCGGAGAGTGTGCGCCAGCGAGGGAAGGTGTGCGCTTTATTTATTCTATTTATTACCACAATCAATGGAAACAAAGAATGAAGTAGACGTAACATCTCTGTCTGGCGTACTGACCGGTCCAACTTGGAGAGTAGGGCGTTCCCGCCAAAATTCATCTTGACCGTTACACGTACGAGATGTCTCCGACTTGTCCAGCCCAGAAGATGACAAGATAGGAAGTATTTTGTTTACGTTTATTCTTCGAGTTAAATAGAGAGACGCACTGTACACATAGAATGGATAGAGAAGGGATAGACGATTTAGTCGTCCTGCGAGGCAGCGGTAGAACCGAGGCTCGACTGGTACTTGGTAACGGCCTTGGTGCCCTCAGACACGGCATGCTTGGCAAGCTCACCAGGGAGGAGGAGACGAACGGCAGTCTGAATCTCGCGCGAGCTGATGGTGTTCCTCTTGTTGTAGCGCGCAAGACGGCCAGCCTCGAGGGCGATCCTCTCGAAGATGTCGTTGACGAACGAGTTCATGATGGCCATGGCCTTGTTCGAGATACCAGTGTCCGGGTGGACCTGCTTGAGCACCTTGTAGATGAAGGTCGAGTACGAGGCGTAGTTCTTCTTGGCGGCACCCTTGGACTTCTTGCTGGCGCCCTCACCGGCGGCCTTCTTGACGCCCACCTTCTTGGTGGCGGGGGCCTTCTTCGGGGCGGCCTTCTTCTC
The DNA here is from genome assembly GCA_002179805.1 of Acanthamoeba lenticulata. Classification (NCBI taxonomy): domain Eukaryota; phylum Discosea; order Longamoebia; family Acanthamoebidae; genus Acanthamoeba; species Acanthamoeba lenticulata. The sequence continues at coordinate 75 of NAVB01000347.1, read as the reverse complement.
GGCGCCCTCGACGGTCTCGGCGGGCTTCTTGGAGGCGGGAGCCTTGCCACCGGTCTTCTTGGGAGTGGACGACAT
>NAVB01000346.1:0-11810 GCA_002179805.1 Acanthamoeba lenticulata | reverse complement strand
TGATGTAGTCGCTCTTGTCCGTATTTGACCACTTCAATGCGCCTGAACACAGTCCGACCGTGAGCAAATGTCATGAACGATGCAGAGGAAACGCGAAAGCACCTTTTCTCGGTTTACAGCGTTTGGTGAGAGTGCTTTGCGAGGGATGAAGCTTATATCTGAACGCACGACGGAGGTCAGACACACAAGTGTTATGTACAGGGATAGAGTGGAGAGCCACCTGAACGCCTCATGCAAGAGCTCGTGTGTAACGGGCAGGATCTCCAGGACGGGGCTCTTGCCCACCTCCTCGAGCAGAAAACTGGTCTCGAGTAGAGGGAACCGGATCAGCGGCAGCAGTCTCTCCAGCACGCGATCGGCCCTGCGACAGGACGTAAGCGACAAGGAGGCCAGAGAATGGCTACAAGCAAAAATAAAATAAAAAAACAAAACAAAAAAACAAAAAACAAAACAAAACAAAACAAAAAACAATCGCACCGTTCATAGGCCTGATCCTGCGCATACTGAAGGAGCGCTGCGAAGATATCCTCCTCGAAGGCCTCGATTTCATCACGGCACAGCAGCCCCTCCCACATTTCTGGGCTAAGCCGCATCAGCGTGCCATCCTGTCCGCAACTCAAATCTATGAGACGTCCATGATGTCGATGGGGAGGCTGCAAGGAGACTTAACCTTGGACGCCTTCGTCCAGTTGCGGGCAAAGTATTGGGCACACAGCTGCGCCAGCTTGACACAGCCATACGTCGCCGCAATCTCCTACTCTCACGCACCCCGGCTGTGAGTGGCTACTGTAGCTTGTGGAAGTGTTGTGTGGGAGTACAGTACCATGAGCGACGCGACGTCCTTGTTTTCGCCATACAACATCTCGCCGCACTTCTCGCGCAGCGAGGCGACCTGGTATTTGGCTGCGACTTCAATCAGCAGCAGAAGCTCGGACTCGTCGAACGATGTTGTGCCTGCTTGGCTCATTATCATTAGCTTCCTTCCTTCCTTCCCATTATCATACCACAGGGAGGGGTTGGACAAGAACCGACCTGTATAGATGTACTCAAGCATGTTCCGGAAGATGCGAAGCGGAATGTGCCCGAGCTCGACGTCGACTTCCTTCACCACAGCAACCCTCCCATCTTCTTCGTCCATGGCTGTGCCACAGGCAAACATGAGGCTGGTGGAAGGGAGCCACGTTGAAGTACTGGTGAATGAGTGGGCGTACCGTCTTCCCTGTCGGCAACTGTATGCAGAGAGGGACACGAAAGTGGTGAGTCCTACTTCCCCTCGCGAAGAATAAAGAGAGTAAGACGCACAAAGGAGGGCCTTGAACTCCTGTGAAGCCAAGGAGAGCAGGAACTTATGGGCAGGGATACGGATGGGCTCGCCTTGCCCATCCTCGAACACATTCAGGGTGACGTCGGCAAACAACGGCATCGTGAGCAGTTGGTGCAACCCCTTGTGTAAATGGCTACCATAGGCCGAGGGCACAAAGGACACTGCTCTTTCGATGGGTTCCTTCGCGACGTCCATCCTAGAGCGAGCGAGGATGGGTGAGGCCTCGTCGCACAACAGGGGAGGCAACCCGGTAACACGCGCATACCGCTGAGGAATGTCTATGGGAGTGGAGCGAGCAGGAAGGGTTGCGACCCCTCCTTGGTCAAAGAAAGCACTGACCGCTTGCTAGAGTCACATGTGGCCCGGTGAGAAAACAGGTGGCGGCTATGCCAAGGGGAGCAAGACGATCAATGTTACCTCCATATTCCAGCCAGACATCTCCATAAAGAAACGTGCCGCTTCATCATCCGCCCCAGTAACAGCACTGAAGGTGGCAACAAGGTCCTCCTCCATCCTCACGCCACCAGTTCTTCTTTTTCTGGCCCACACAGCAAGTTCACATAACAGGCTAAAATTTTTTACAATAATATTTCAGCATTCCTGGAATCCCTGGAATCAACGGGCAACAATAGAAGGTCTAATTTGTGGGCACAACCACAGCATTTTACAACCTTCCACAAGTGCACGCCAGCAATCTTGATCAAGAGCACAATGGTGCGAGAGCCAGCTGCAAATTTTTTCGCAATTGTCTTGCATCTTGGTTTGTAATTGACAAAAAACCACGACTGCCGCGGCAGTCGAAGAAGAAGGGACTTTCATATGAGGAGAAGCGGAAGCGGTTGCTGGACTTGCTACACGAAAAGGTTTGTTCCACTTCTTCCTGCCCTTTTTCTCGTGCTTGTCTGACGGCTCAACGTCCCTGGGAGCAGAAAGATGCCTTCACCCTGAAGGAATTGGAAAACTTGGCCAAGAAAGAAAAGGGCATCGGTGCGTCGCTGCCTGTGGCTGGTTTTATTGTTTCGTGGACACTGTCCTGACTGCTACCGCTGTGCAGTGCCCCAGTCCGTGAAGGACGTGGCCCAGGGCCTTGTGGATGATGGCGACATCATGCTTGACAAAGTGGGCACTACCAATTACTATTGGTCGTTCCCGTCCCAAACGCTGATAACCGTGCGTTTTTCATGTTCCCTCCAGCTTCTTGATCATGCCATTGCATTTTAGGGCCACTGTGACGAATGTACTCCACATTGCTACATGTTGCACAGAAAACGAACATCATTCGAAAGCTCCAAGAAGAGGTTGATGGACTCAAGCGCAAGCGAGACGACCTTCACTCACAAGAAAGGTCTTCCACGAAGGGAAGAGAGGAGTCGGTACGGAGCTTGACACTCACCCCTTCTTTGGGCCGTCTCTGTCCAACTCTACGCTGGGTTAAATGGTTGACCTTCATTCTCTGCGTAGGATGAGCGTGACGCGAAGTTGGCCAAGTTGGAAGAGTTGCGCGCCAAGAACGCCGAACTCAAGGGCGAGGTCAAGAAGTACATCGAATTTGATCCGGAGTTGATCGAAGACATGGGTTCGTTTGTTGCTGTTCCTCACACCGGGGACAATGACAGAAGAAGGCTTACTACTGCGTGTGGCCGGCAGAGAGCGATATTGCGGAAGCCCGAGACGCGGCCAACCGGTGGACAGATAACATCCTCACACTGCGCAAGTGGTGCTCGGAGAAGTTTGGCATTGAGGAGGAGGCCTTCAACGCCAACTTTGGCGTGCCCGAGGATATCGACTACGTGGACTGAACAGTTGGAGTCCTTGTGTCAATGTACAAAGCCTCATTCAGCAGAGATAAAAAATAAAATAAAAAAATAGATGGTCACGGCAGGCTTTGATCCTGCGCCCTCCAGCTTTTATGAGCTGGCGTTCCACCAGACTGAACTACGCGACCACGAGACGCTTGAAACCAACACATAAATGGCGAATGATGAGTTTCCTCATACGACTTATGCGCTGCGTTTCCCTGCCCTTTTTCTTCTTGTGCTTGGAGATGTGGCTCGTTGTGGTTGCGCTTGCGATTGCGCTCGTGATCGCACTCGTGACCGTTGCCTTTGTCGTGCTGACGAGGCCGAGCAGCGATGGGAGCGTGGTTGCTCGCCCAACTCTTTCTCATCTGCCGCCCCGTTTCATCGTGCTCGCATTCGCTTGGTTGCTCAACGCGCTCACGGCGCTCCGGGAACGCGTGCTTCCGCCCGAGATGAAGATCGTCGAGATGGTACACGCTCACTGGCAGACCCAAGCTCTTCACGCTGTCACACGTCTCGGCGTACCCGAAGCTATTCCCCTCTCCCTATCGCCTGGCGTTCCCGGTACATACTCTCCCGCCAATCTACACGTTGTTACTGGCTTCTAAACAATACCGTGGTAGCTGTAGGCTGGCCCACGGCAGAGGCCATTGCTGAGAAAGTTGGCGCGAAGGACGCTGACTTGCTCTACCGCACCTTGCGGCTGCTGGCTTCCGTGGGCGTCTTCCGCGAGTTCCCCGGCCGTCGCTTCTCGCACACGCCTGCATCGGCCCTCCTTCGCGCCGACCATCCGGCCACGGCGAGGTGCGTCCCGCCGCCCACCGCTTCGTGTTGTGTGAGCACTCACCCTTGTGACGCCTCCTAGGTCGACCGTGTCCTGCTGGGCGCAATCGCACTACAACGGCTGGCGCGGCCTTCACCATCAGATCGCCACCGGCGGTGCGTCCCTCAACGGACTTGTGCAAAGATACACAGTCTTGTTTATTGATGCTGAGCGTCCCTCTCTCCTGCGCGTAGAGATGGCGTTCAAGCACATGCACGGGGGGAAGGACCTCTGGCAGTACTACAACGAAGACGGCAACAAAGAGGAGCTCACCAGCTTCCAAATGATGTTCGACGAGATCACCCGTACGTCTCATCGTGCATTTGTTTAAAACTGAAGTCAGCAACGGGGTGGCGGGGCTGGTGTTAGGCACTATGACGGGTCCCTTGGTGTGGGACTACAACTGGGAACGGATCGCTCGCAATGTCGGCCGGAAGGACATCGTGGTGGCTGACGTGGGCGGCGGACTTGGCGGTGTCCTTGCCATGGTGCTCGAGGCATTGCCGCAGGCCAAGGTTCAGCCACCTCCACCTGTCCACCTCTCGCACAGCCAGACAAGAATCTAACCATCGCTGTGCTGCAGGGCATCCTGTTCGATCAACCGACCGTTATTGCGAGGGCCAAGAGCGCGGACAGGTGGACCAAAGGTCCGCTCAAGGACCGCATCGCCTTTGAGGACGGTACGCCAGGCCTCGCCCTTCGTCTTGGCTCGTGAGTTCTCAAGTGCGATTGCCGTCTCCTGCCTGCAGGCAGCTTCCTGGACCGAGTCCCGTCAGCCGACATCTACGTCATGCGCATGATCCTGCACGATTGGCCCGGTACCCAAATTTGCCTTCTCGTCTCTTGAAGGATCAACATAATGAGACGTCTCGCTGACGTGCTGGGCCGGCGCAGATGATGTGTGCGTAAGCATCCTGCAGCACATTCGACGGGCCGTGCGGCCGAACGGGCGAGTGGTGGTGATCGACAGTCTGTTGGAGCCGGAGGGCTGCTTCACGCGGCAGGTGCCAGTGAGCGTGGAGCTGCAGGATCTCCACATGGCCGTCATGCTCAATGGCAAGGAGCGCAGCGAGGCCCAATTCCGCGAGCTTTTCCACGAGGCCGGCTTCCAGGTGGACAGCATCACCCGCACTCGCGGCATCTTCCACCTCGTTGAGGGCAGCGTCGCCGACTAGCAGTTGCGGGGCACGATAGTATGAAGCGCGAATGAAGTGAGGCTTTCCACGGTGGAACAACTGGAGCCAGCAACCGGATGTGCTGAGGCCTCAGCCAATTACGCTCGTGCATATACTTCCGGTTGATCTAATGGGACTTGGTTGCACAACAAAGGAGAATTCTTATATGAACAAACGACACACGGAGTGCATCCTGTTGGGCGATGCAAAAGGGAGTTTCTCGAAAATGAATAACTACAACGACGGAGTCAATGCCATTGGCTTGTTGACCCCGCGCTTCTTGCTTATTAAAAGTGTCCAGGATGTTCTTGCTTACTCACTTTTGCACAGCGTCCTGCGCGTCACACCATGCCGCGCTGCAGCCTCATCGCAGGGCTTCTTCTCCTCACGGTCGCCGCCTTCTTCGTCTCCTCTGGTACCGCTACTAGAATCACTGCCCTTTGCCCTCCAGTTGTTCCTCTTATTATCGATCTCACTCTACGGTAATCTCGGTGTTTGATGCACAACTTGGATGCGGTGGCTTTTGTTTGTGCTCTGCTCCAGGAGATGCGGTCAACTTTGGCTACCCCGCTCGGTGCTTCTTCTCGGTGGGCAAGTCAGCCCAGGGCGCCTGGTGGTTCATCGATCCCAACGGGACGCGCTTCTTCTCCAACGGCGTCGACGTCGTCAACTACGGCGGTGACAGCAACAGCACTGGTGCGCACGACGACGATCCCAACTTCTTTGATGCCAAAACTTGTTCAGGACCGAACTCATCCTTAGTGTTACCTCGATGCAGGAGGAAGACCTTACAACAACGCTGTGACCAAAAAGTTTGGCAGCCAGTCGGCGTGGGCCGACTCGGCTGTGTCACGGATCTTCTCGTGGAAGCTCAACACGCTGGGCGCCTGGTGCGACTCGATGGCCATCACCAAGGGCATGCCCTACACGCGCGCCCTCGGTCTGGGCAAGGACTTTGACACATGGGCCAGGGGCATGTTCCCCGACGTCTTCGACCCGGCGTGGGAGACCCGCGTGAACAGCCTCGTCTTGGCCGGATGCGCTCCCTACCGCGGCGATCCGCTCTTGATCGGCTACTTCCTCGACAACGAGGTGCCTCAAGTCCAACCTTGGCAATGCACATGTGTTTGCTGACCGATTGGTGAAACGCACAGATGTGGTGGGGTGATGACTGGCGTTTGTCGGGCAGCATTCTGGACAACATGCTCATCTCGCTTAACCTGACTTCGCCCGGTCGCGTCCGTGCCGTGACGTTCCTGAAGACGAAGTACTCAACCATCGCCGCGCTCAACAAGGCCTGGTACGTAAATCGCATGGTGGTATCTCTCTCAAATTCTTTGCTTATCCAGTGACGGTCGCCCACAGGAACACGACCTACGCGAGCTTCGATGCCATCAAGACCCGTCCCAATGCCTCAGCTGCGCACACGAACGACTCGAATGACTTTGCCTACATCGCCTCCAGCAAATTCTTCAACGTCACCGTCTCCGGTATGGCCCCGTTCTTGGGTAGACGGGGAAGGACCGCTTTTCTTATCTCGTCATGGTCGTGATCACAGCCATCCGTAAGATTGACCCGTACCACCTGGTCATGGGCGCCCGTTTCGTGGGCAAGCCGATCGATGCCGTGCTCAAGGCCGCAGGGGAGTGGAACGACGTGATCTCGATCAACTCCTACCCCGGGACCAGCGAGCCCAGGGGTCCGCCCTTGTCGCGCATTACCGCCATCTACAATGCCACCAACAAGCCCATTATCATTGGTGAGTTTGCCTATAAGGCCAATGTACGCTTGACGTTCTCACCTCCACGGATCTTCATCAAACACGCCTGCTCACCAAACAACAACAACAACAACAACGCCAGGATTCGAAACTTCCCAACACCAAGGGAGCCGGCCTCACCGTCGCCACTCAGACCCAGCGTGCTCAGGGCTACAAGAACTACACCACGGGTCTCGCTCCGCACCCGGCTCTGGTCGGCTTCCACTGGTTCCAGTGGGTCGACCAGCCCGCCGAAGGTCGTAACCCCGACGGCGAGAACTCCAACTTCGGTCTTGTAAATGTCAATGGTACGCACCATCTGGTGGCCAAAGATATGAATGTCATTCCTCCAGCACCAGAACTAGAGTCCCTCTGTGCACCAATCTAAAACGCGTTTTCATTTCTATGTAGATGAGACCTACACGGTGCTGACTAACCAGATGGCGGCGACCATCCCCACGCTTTCCACCTTGCACGAGAGCTCCACCACGGGCCTGAAGGCCGCCAAGTGCTACAGTACGAGCCTGTCGCCACAGCTCACGAAGAGAGCTCTCTCTCTCTCTCTCTCTGATCGGACCGAAATACTGATTCCTTTTCCCTCTTCTTAGCTACGTTGCCGTGCCTGAACGGCTGCTCCGGCCACGGCTGCTGCAATACCAAGACCGGCATGTGCACGTGCGACACTGGTTTCAAGGGCGCTGACTGCAGCACTGACAATTGTACGTCGCGCGCCTCTCCACCTTCGCCCCTGAGAACTGCTCGCTTATCAACTCGAACAACAACACATCAGCTCAACTGAAGGTGACGTCGTTCGGCACGTCGCTCAACACCACCGTGTGGAAAGCGGTTACCTCGACCTCGAGCGGCAGCGAGGCCTCCGTGCCGAGCCAGGTGTCGGTCTCGTCCAACCAGCTTAAGCTGTCGATCGCTCCTTGCACGACGGCGGCGCCCTGCAGCGGCAAGAACTTCTCGGCTGGCTTCGTGGCCACGCAGTCATCGGCCTATGGCTTCGGCGTCTACACGGCCTTCTTCAAGGCGCCCGCCACCACCGGCTTCACGTCTCAGTTCGCGGTACGAAGTCGTCGTTGTCTGCTCACTTTCTTATGCGTAACTCTTTCTCACGTGCGTGCGACTGTTGTGTTTGAGCAGCTGAACAGCGGCAGCGGTGACGCCATCACGCTCCGCATCCGCGCCAACCAGAACGGGTCGAATGGCGGCACTCTGGACTACAACAACGACGGGACGTACAAGTACCTCAAGTGGTTCGGCGCTCTCTCCATGGGCAACCCGTCTTCAGGCTTCTACAACTACACCATCCATTACATGCCCACCTTCTTTGCCGTTTATGCTGGCGGTTCCCTCATCGGTTCGTACAACGCTACCACGGCGCTGGCCGGACTGCCCAACGCGACGATGGCCATCAACCTGTACGTGTCGGCCACGGGCATAACGCCCAAGGTGAGCGATGCGATGTACGTGCAGTCGGTTTCGTACACGCAAGCAGGAGGCGCAAAGGCTACCTGCTAGCTCTCTTCCTTCCATTTGAGACATCTTTGTATCAACACCATTATTTTGTGAAATGAATATTCTTTGATAAAAGACGGGTCGCAATCAATGATTGGCTAAATTATTTGAAGGAAAATCCAGAGACCTGTTTTGTAAACCGTCCGCGGCACCCACAAGACGGCTGTCGCTTCGCTTGGCCAGTGCCTACTCTCTGCAAGCGCAACACAGAACACCTCAAGATGCGCGTCCTTCACCTCGCTGCGCTTTTCGTCGCGGCGTTGGCCGTGATGATCATCTCGGCCCCATCCTCTTCCTCCTTGCCGTCAGTTGCCGTTGGCGCGCCCCACCCCTGGCGGGAGTCGGCCTCCCCCACGTTGTGGCTACCCCCACGATGGGTGGTCCGTATGCTCAACAGTGCGTTGGGATGGCTCCAAAGCCTGCGCGATGCCTGCTTGCCTCCCCAACTCCGCCTGCTTGAGATCCACTTCAAGTTTGTGCACAACCGCGCCATCTTCGCTGCGGCCAACCTCAGCCTGGCCGACATCATTCCCATTCAACTCAGCGATCCTTTGCACCAGGTACCTCTCCATTCCCTCTCCACAACGTCTCTGGCCCTCCCTCATGAGGTGCGTGAGGGCAGTGGCCTACAGCGGCCGAGCTCGCCGAAGAACTGCGCGCACCAGACGAGGAGTTAGTGTATCGCTTCCTTCGCCTGCTGTCCTCCATCGGCGTCTTCGAAGAGCATCCCGGGCGTCGCTTTGGGCACTCACCGATGAGCCTGCTCCTGCGCAAGGACCATCCGCAGAGCGTGCGGGCAAGCATCATGTGCTTTGGCATGGCCCAGTACGAAGGATGGAACGGACTCTCGCACATGCTTCTGACAGGCGAGACCGCCTTTGATCACACCAACGGAGGCCGGGACCTTTGGGCGTACTACAACCAGCGCGAGCACCATCAGGGTACCCCGCCTATCTCTCCGCAGTTGTGTGTTCTTTCTCGAGTGGCTGACCTGTGTGCACTTCGACTCAGAATTGGAGTATTTCCAACGAATGCTGGTGCAAACGCTGGCCATCACCACTCCGCCGATTGTGCAAGACTTCGATTGGCAGGTCCTCGTTTCGCAAGTGCAGCGGGAAAAGGGGGATGACGAAGTCACAATTGTGGACGTGGGAGGAGGTACGTGGAGGCTGTGCAAGCTCTCCCTTGGCACTGCACGTTGACTGATGGTGCTACAGGTCTCGGAACGGTGCTGCACCTTCTGCTGGAGCACCTTCCATCGCCCCAGGTGAAGGGCGTTCTCTATGATATGGACTCGGTGATCACAAAGGCACGAACGAAGTGGGCCCATGACCCACTGCGGGATCGTGTTACTTTCGTCGCAGGTGCGTTTGCCCATACCGGCACGGTTCACTGTTTTCCTGATGTTCCCATCCCAAACAGGAAGCTTCCTTGACCGCATCCCGCAGGCCGACATCTTCGTGCTCCGCATGGTGCTACATGACTGGAATGATGACCAAGCGGCACTCATCCTCAAGAATATCAGGTGACGCTCTCCTTCGTGGGCATCTGTGCTTCCAGCCTCTCTGATCCGCCCAGGTGAACAGACGTATGATGAAGTCGCACAGCCGCATCGTGGTCATAGAGAACGTGATGCCCCCAGAGGGCGAGCATTCCAACCTGATTCCACTTAGCGTGGAGGTGCAAGACTTGCACATGATGGTGATGCTCGACGGCAAGGAGCGTACCGACCAGCAATTTGAGCAGCTCTTCGCAACGGCGGACCTCTCTCTGACAAGTTCCACTCCCACTCGTGGCATTTACCACATCATGGACGGCCGCACGCAGCCTTGATTCTTCGGCTTGCTGTAAAGCTGGTGGGTTGCAAGGAACTGAACCATCAATCCCATTTGAATAAAGTTCTGTTTCCGACTGGTGAAACAAGGGCCACTACAGCGCCTGTGTAAAAAATGTTTATGTACGACTGCATAACTGCTCTTACTAGTGACTCTTCTTGTTGTTACGAGGCTTGTGGTGCTTAGCCTTCTGCTCGAGAGCTCGAGCCTTCAGCAGCTGGGCGTTATGGGCCTTGCAGTAGACCTTCCCTTGCAGTGTATTGCCTGCCAAACAGGGGTCAGAATGGGAGGAAAAAACGTAAAAGCGATTGACCAGCAATACACGCTACCTTTGGTCACGGGCGCCTTGCAGTGGGCACATAGTGGAACAAGGCCAGCCTCGCTCTTCAGCTCCAGTTGCTTACGCTTTTCGGCAGCCTCCTCCTGTTGCGCCATCTCGGCTCGACGCCTGGCCACCTCTTCTTCAACTCGCTTCCGTATCTCAGCAAGTCGCTTGGCTCTGGCTTCGTCGTTTGGCAGTTGGGATCGGTCATGGCAGTTATTGCTTCCTTCCTCCTTCTTGTCAAGCCACACGAACTCAGAGAGCCCAAAGTCGTCTTCCTTGAGAGCAGCCAACAGGTCCTCAGGCGGGCTGCACAACGCGTGTAAGCACACAAGCCACAAGGTCTTCTACAGGCCGAGCAATTGGCAAAGGGGTTACCTGTCCCACATGAGAGAAGCCAGCATCTCGTTGGATACTTCCTCCTCCGAGTTCAGCACGGCCTTGAATTCTTGCTCGACAGAGGGGCTGGCGTTGGTGTTGCCCATGTTGGTGGCGAGGGTGGTAGTAAGGGTAGGTGGTGGTGCGTTGCGAACACTTGATGGGTGGGTTGTAGTTGTGGCGTTTCCGATTCGGCGGTTGCTTTTTGTAGGTGGCCTGCAATGTAAAACAGGCGCTTCGCTGGCCCGTGGTCAACCGGTGGTGAAAAGCCTTGGTTGACCCACTCAACTCTTCCGTCTATCATCCTGTCCCATCGCTTTCAGTTTATTTTCGTCCTAGCTGCTGGCGCTCTGCGTGGCTACGGGAGAGGGGTAACTGAATGAAGTTCTGCCAGAAATTCGTTCAGGTGGCGCACCAGAAAATACTAAGAAAATAGCATGAAAAATCACTTTATGTACAGATACACGATCACCCTGAGGCTCAGTAGGGTCTGTCCCGGAGGCTTGGATGGCGCGTGCTGTAGGAAGACGGCTGCTTGCCCTTCTCCGACCCACCTTCCTCGCGCTTCATCATTGCCAGCTTCGCTTGGATAGCTTTGATCTTGGCCTCGTTGCTGAGAGAAAGAAAGAAGAAGTGGCGTGAGAAGGAACAGGCCGCACCCAGCTTGTAACAGTCGGGTCGCACCTGATCCTCTTTTGCTCTTTGTCTCGTTCGGTCTCAAGCTTGCGGGCCTTTTCAGCCTCGCTCACGGCATCGTCCGCGGCCAATCGGTCGTTGGAGTAAAGAACCTAAAAGGGAGGTAAAGGGAGCAATGGTGGGTCGTTCAGGCGCTGAGCCGAGGCACCAGCGCGAGCCTACAAAATACCTTCTC
>NAVB01000345.1:0-50576 GCA_002179805.1 Acanthamoeba lenticulata | reverse complement strand
GCGACACTGGCTTCAAGGGCGCTGACTGCAGCACTGACAATTGTACGTCACGCCTCTCCACCTTAGCACCTTAGAACTGCCCGCTAATCAACTCGGAACCACAACAGCTCAACTGAAGGTGACGTCGTTCGGCACGTCGCTCAACACCACCGTGTGGAAAATGGTTACCTCGACCTCGAGCAGCAGCGAGGCCTCCGTGCCGAGCCAGGTGTCGGTCTCGTCCAACCAGCTAAAGCTGTCGATCGCTCCTTGCACGACGGCGGCGCCCTGCAGCGGCAAGAACTTCTCGGCTGGCTTCGTGGCCACGCAGTCATCGGCCTATGGCTTCGGCGTCTACACGGCCTTCTTCAAGGCGCCCGCCACCACCGGCTTCACGTCTCAGTTCGCGGTACGAAGTCGTCGTCCGCTCACTTTCTTATAAGTAACTCTTTCTCACGTGCGTGCGACTGTTGTGTTTGAGCAGCTGAACAGCGGCAGCGGTGACGCCATCACGCTCCGCATCCGCGCCAACCAGAACGGGTCGAATGGCGGCACTCTGGACTACAACAACGACGGGACGTACAAGTACCTCAAGTGGTTCGGCGCTCTCTCCATGGGCAACCCGTCTTCAGGCTTCTACAACTACACCGTCCATTACATGCCCACCTTCTTTGCCGTTTATGCTGGCGGTTCCCTCATCGGTTCGTACAACTCTACCACGGCATTGGCCGGACTGCCCAACGCGACGATGGCCATCAACCTGTACGTGTCGGCCACGGGCATTACGCCCAAGGTGAGCGATGCGATGTACGTGCAGTCGGTTTCGTACACGCAAGCAGGAGGCGCAAAGGCTACCTGCTAGCTCTCTTCCTCTTCCTTCGCATTTGAGACCACTTTGTATCAACACTATTATTTTGTGAAATGAATATTCTTTGATAAAAGACGGGTCGCAATCAATGATTGGCTTAATTATTTGAAGGAAAATCCAGAGACCTGTTTTGTAAACCGTCCGCGTCCCCCACAAGGCTGCTGTCGGGTCGCTTGGACAGTGCCTACACTCTTCAAGCGCAACACAGAACACCCTCAAGATGCGCGTCCTTCACCTCGCTGCTCTTTTCGTCGCGGCGTTGGCCGTGATGATCATCTCGGCCCCATCCTCTTCCTCCTTGCCGTCAGTTGCCGTTGGCGCGCCCCACCCCTGGCGGGAGTCGGCCTCCCCCACGTTCTGGCTACCCCCACGATGGGTGGTCCGTATGCTCAACAGTGCTTTGGGATGGCTCCAAAGCCTGCGCGATGCCTGCTTGCCTCCCCAGCTCCGCCTGCTTGAGATCCACTTCAAGTTTGTACACAACCGCGCCATCTTCGCTGCGGCCAACCTCAGCCTGGCCGACATCATTCCCATTCAACTCAACGATCCTTTGCACCAGGTACCTCTCCATTCCCTCGTCACAACGTCCCTGGCCTTCCCTCATGAGGTGCGTGAGGGCAGTGGCCTACAGCGGCCGAGATCGCCGAAGAACTGCACGCTCCAGACGAGGAGTTGGTTTATCGCTTCCTTCGCCTGCTGTCCTCCATCGGCGTCTTCGAAGAGCATCCCGGGCGTCGCTTTGGGCACTCACCGATGAGCCTGCTCCTGCGCAAGGACCATCCGCAGAGCGTGCGGGCTAGCATCATGTGCTTTGGCATGGCCCAGTACGAAGGATGGAACGGACTCTCGCACATGCTTCTGACAGGCGAGACCGCTTTTGATCATACAAACGGAGGCCGGGACCTTTGGGCGTACTACAACCAGCGCGAGCACCATCAGGGTACCCCCTATCTCTCCGCAGTTGTGTGTTCTTTCTCGAGTGGCTGACCTGTGTGCACTTCGACTCAGAATTGGAGTATTTCCAACGAATGCTGGTGCAAACGCTGGCCATCACCACTCCGCCGATTGTGCAAGACTTCGATTGGCAGGCCCTCGTTTCGCAAGTGCAGCGGGAAAAGGGGGATGACGAAGTCACAATTGTGGACGTGGGAGGCGGTACGTGGAGGCTGTGCAAACTCTCCCTTGGCACTGCACGTTGACTGATGGTGCTACAGGTCTCGGAACGGTGCTGCACCTTCTGCTGGAGCACCTTCCATCGCCCCAGGTGAAGGGAATTCTCTTTGACATGGACTCGGTGATCACAAAAGCACGAACGAAGTGGGCCCATGATCCGCTGCGGGATCGTGTGACTTTCGTCGCAGGTGCGTATCCATATCGGCACGGTTCACTGTTTTCCTGATGTTCCCATCCCAAACAGGAAGCTTCCTTGACCGCATCCCGCAGGCCGACATCTTTGTGCTCCGCATGGTGCTACATGACTGGAATGATGACCAAGCGGCACTCATCCTCAAGAATATCAGGTGACGCTCTCCTTCGTGGGCAGCTGTGCTTCCAGCCTCTCTGATCCGCCCAGGGGAACAGACGTATGATGAAGCCACACAGCCGCATCGTGGTCATCGAGAACGTGATGCCCCCAGAGGGCGAGAACTCCAACCTGGTTCCACTTAGCGTGGAGGTGCAAGACTTGCACATGATGGTGATGCTCGACGGCAAGGAGCGTACCGACCAGCAATTTGAGCAGCTCTTCGCAACGGCGGACCTCTCTCTGACAAGTTCCACTCCCACTCGTGGCATTTACCACATCATGGACGGCCGCACGCAGCCTTGATTCTTCGGCTTGCTGTAAAGCTGGTGGGTTGCAAGGAACTGAACATCAATCCCGTTTGAATAAAGTTCTGTTTCCTACTGGTGAAACAAGGGCCACAACAGCGCCCGTGTAAAAAATGTTTATGTACGACTGCAAAACTGCTCTTACTAGTGACTCTTCTTGTTGTTACGAGGCTTGTGGTGCTTAGCCTTCTGCTCGAGAGCTCGAGCCTTCAGCAGCTGGGCGTTATGGGCCTTGCAGTAGACCTTCCCTTGCAGTGTATTGCCTGCTGAACAGGGGTCAGAATGGGAGGAAAAAACGTAAAAGCGATTGGCCAGCAATACACGCTACCTTTGGTGACGGGCGCCTTGCAGTGGGCACATAGTGGAACAAGGCCAGCCTCGCTCTTCAGCTCCAGTTGCTTACGCTTTTCGGCAGCCTCCTCCTGTTGCGCCATCTCGGCTCGACGCCTGGCCACCTCTTCTTCAACTCGCTTCCGTATCTCAGCAAGTCGCCTGGCTCTGGCTTCATCATTTGGCAGTTGGGATCGGTCATGGCAGTTATTGCTTCCTTCCTCCTTCTTGTCAAGCCACACGAACTCAGAGAGCCCAAAGTCGTCTTCCTTGAGAGCAGCCAACAGGTCCTCAGGCGGGCTGCACAACGCGTGTAAGCACACAAGCCACAAGGTCTTCTACAGGCCGAGCAAGGGGCAAAGGGGTTACCTGTCCCACATGAGAGAAGCCAGCATCTCGTTGGATACTTCCTGCTCCGAGTTCAGCACGGCCTTAAATTCTTGCTCGACAGAGGGGCTGGCGTTGGTGTTGCCCATGTTGGTGGTGAGGGTAGTAGTAAGGGTAGGTGGTGGTGGCGGTGCGTTGCGAACACTTGATGGGTGGGTTGTAGTTGTGGCGTTTCCGATTCGGCGGTTGCTTTTTGTGGGTGGCCTGCAATGTAAAACAGGCGCTTCGCTGGCCCGTGGTCAACCGGTGGTGAAAAGCCTTGGTTGACCCACTCAACTCTTCCGTCTATCATCCTGTCTCATCGCTTTCAGTTTATTTTCGTCCTAGCTGCTGGCGTGGCTATGGGAGAGGGGTAACTGAATGAAGTTCTGCCAGAAATTCGTTCCGGTAGCGCACCAGAAAATACTAAGAAAGTAGCATGAAAAATCACTTTATGTACAGATACACGATCACCCTGAGCCCTCAGTAGGGTCTGTCCCGGAGGCTTGGATGGCGCGTGCTGTAGGAAGACGGCTGCTTGCCCTTCTCCGACCCACCTTCCTCGCGCTTCATCATTGCCAGCTTCGCTTGGATAGCTTTGATCTTGGCCTCGTTGCTGAAAGAAAGAAAGAATAAGTGGCGTGAGAAGGAACAGGCCGCACCCAGCTTGTAACAGTCGGGTCGCACCTGATCCTCTTTTGCTCTTTGTCTCGTTCGGTCTCAAGCTTGCGGGCCTTTTCAGCCTCGCTCACGGCATCGTCCGCGGCCAATCGGTCGTTGGAGTAAAGAACCTAAAAGGGAGGTAAAGGGAGCAATGGTGGGTCGTTCAGGCGCTGAGCCGAGGCACCAGCGCGAGCCTACAAAATACCTTCTCATCGACGAAGCGCACAACTAGAGGGCGCCCGAGGAGCAGCTTGCCATTCGCCTTCTCCTTCGCGGTTTGGGCTTCCTGACACGCGGCAAGAAAACGTCAAAAGCGAGGGAGGGGCGAGAAGAGGGGACCTCGCGTACTTGCTTTGAGGAATACTCTACAAAGCAGAAACCTTTAGGTTCGCCCCGCTTCGGTCCGTGCTTATGCCAAATGAACTGCTCTTTTACAATCGTGCCGTATTGCTGAAACAGCTTGATGATGTGATATCTGCGGCCTGTGATCTAAGCCTAGGCCGTACAGTCAAGAGCAAAACTAAAGATGAAACGTACTCGTTTGCCGTTGGCGCAAGGTTACCGACATAAAGTTTGTGTTCCATCACCTCGCCCGGTGATGCCCTGTACTGCCGTCCCAGTCGGTATCGAAAAGAGAATCCAATTCAAAAATGTAACGGTTAGGAATGGTTCGAAAAAAAAAAAAGAGTTGAGGTGCGATCGTACGGCGCTGGTGCGGGGATGAGTATCGCTGTGATCGGCCATGGATCTGCTCATCTTGTGGAGAAAATTGATTAATCACTTTTTTAAGCTTTTTCTCTTCTTCTTTCCGAAAACGCACAAACACAACGAGTGCTCGATGGACGGGCCACGACACCATTCGGGTGGTGGGGTTGAGAAGAACCGCGATGCTTCTCGAGAGCACGAATTGAGACGCAGAGAACGACGGCACTCTTCCCATTCCGCTTCTTCTTCTTCTTCTCATTCCCACAAACGACGGAGTGAGCCGAGCAAGAATCTGGATGTGGACCCCTTTGCTGTCACGCCCGAAAACCTGCACAAGACGCAGATGATTGACGCCGATACGGACATGATTTTGCGCTACTTTGGGTGCTTGCTCATGCGCAAAGCCGCTGGGCTTCTCCGACTGTACGCCGCTCGTTCCCCAGTGCCGGCCCCAGCAGCTGCTTTCGCTCACACACAATAATGTCCTATGGTAGACCGGCTCGAACGGCGTGCACAGCGCAGTACTACTTTCATCGCTTCTACGATTTGCACCCACTTCACAAGCTAGACCTAGCCGTACGCTCCTTCTCCTTTTTGCTGGCGCGACATTCCTTGCGTGCTGATGGAACCTGCGCGCAGCTGGTGGCTCAAAGCTGCTTGTACCTGGCGTGCAAGGCTGAAGAAACACTTCGAAAGGCAAGGGATGTCATCAACTCATGTTACTTCTTGCTGCAGCCGCAGCAACCTATGCTCAAGATCGGGAAGGTATGTGCGTACTTCTATTCGTCGTAAGGTGGCCCTGACCTTGGTGCGCACCAGCAATACTGGGATCTGCGGGACGAAGTGGTTGCAGCCGAGCAGCTCCTATTGCGAACCCTGGACTTTGATCTTACCTTTGTTCACCCACACAAATACCTCCTCAACTATGTCAACTCACTCAACGGTGTGCTCCTTCCATTCCCACCATAGCCGAGAACGGAACTTACCTTCGGTTCCTTGTGATCGTGTAGGGTCTCAAGCCTTAGCGCAAGTGTCATGGAACCTTACAAATGACATGTAAGAGGAACCATGGCCTTTTGGATTGTGATGACTGAGCAAGCAGCTAAAAGGTTTTCTCGTCTCCAGGTATTTTACGCCACTCTGCATGCAGAGGAATCATCGCCCACACGAGCTGGCGTGCTCGGCCCTTTATCTTGCTCAGTTTATACTCGAACAAAGTAACATGGAGGTGCCACATGTACGTTTCTCTCTCTCTCTCTCTCTTTCTCGCCAATCTTCTTGTCTTTGAGGTCACTGAACAAGCAAACGCGCCTCGGATCAGGCGATGCGCCAGTTCTCCTGGTGGGAAGTGTTCGACGTCAAGAAGAACGATCTGGAGGAGGTCTCCAGCAATCTTCTCGATGCTCTTGGAACGCTGCAGGCCATTCCCTACGAGGCCGCCCTCACGGTCTACCAGGAGTATGTCCAGAAGTATTCGCCACCAAGCCCGCTGGCCATCGCCAAGGCTGCCGCGGGCTGAGCCGGAGTTTTTAAAATGTGATCTGAAAAAGGGCGTGGCGCCTCTTTCCGAACGAAACGCAACGTTGCGTGTTGCAAGATTCTAAAAAGGCTTAGCGCTCAATCATTGTGCACGAGGGGGCGTTGTAGACGACTGCGGCAACCTTTTGTCCATTTTGCTAAAATCTTCCACATTGCTTTCATCTTCGAGCGATTTCTGTGGGATTTGCACAGCCTGTGCGCAGACTCGCCTGAGGAACTGACACATCAAACTCCGCTAGATAACTGACGTCATAGGTATCGCTGCTTGGCCCTTCATTCCGTGCTTCTCCCCTTTCTACTCTTTTCTGTCCCACCCTCCAACCAAAATCGATTTTCTGCAGATTTTTGTACTCGATAATGGACATGCCAGTGGATTTGGTGTTGATCAGGCATGCTGAGAGTGAAGGCTGCCTCGCACATGATCGAAGCAAGGTACACTTCATTGACCAATGCCACGGTCAGCACGTTTTGCCTTAACACTGGCGCACTTCGCTTTCCAGCACGGGGACGACAATGACTGGCAGAACCCCGAGTTCCGCAACAGGCACACTAGCCGGTACCGCCTCTCCGACAAAGGGCGTCGCCAAGCACAGACTGCCGGGCAATGGGTGCGAGTATTTGTTTACACTTGGGCACTTATTGTGATGCTGACAAGGGCGGGCAACTAGATCAAGGAGAACATTTCAAAGAAGTTCGACTGGTACATATGCAGCGAGTATGTGCGGGCGATGGAAACGGCAGCACTGCTAGACATCGAGAAAGCGCACTGGCACACCGGTAAGCTCCTTTTTTTTCGCTTTCCTTTTGGTGGGGCCGCTGGGCTCACGCTCCACAAGACCTGTTTCTGCGTGAGAGGGATCGGGGCATCCTTAGTCATATGACTCGCTCTGAGGTGCGCACGAGACATCAAGAGGAGCTTGCTCGTGAGGAGCTGGATCCGTTTTATCATGCTCCCCCTGGGTATTTTTCACCTTCTTGCATCTCATCTCTTTCATTATTCATGTGCTTACCCTGCGTCTTGGCCATAGCGGCGAGTCGATTGCGAGTGTGTGTATGCGTGTTGCGCGAGTGATTTCACACCTCCGCCAAACATGCTCAGGCTATAAGGTGCTGCTAGTATGCCATGGCAACATCATGTGGGGCTTCCGCATCTTGCTTGAGAAGTACGGGAACTTCACTGTGAAAGACAGTTTATGTATGGGACAACGTGTCTGACTCTACTTCCATGTTTCTGTTTTTACGTGTACAGCATCAAGCAAGCAGACTTCCTTCGCATGATCCAAGACCCACATGAAAAGATCCACAACTGCCAAATCATTCACTACTCGCGGCGCAACCCGCACAACGGAATCGTGGAAGCTGACGTCAACTGGATGCGCTCAATATGTACTGATCCTGCATCACCTCCTGTGTCACTCGTGGCGAAATCTGACAATCTGGTATGCCCCTGTAGGCCCCTGGGATGACCAAGCGGGCCAGTCTTGGCATCGGCTTGGGCGCCGCGCCTTCAGCAACTCCGACCTCCTGGACTTGGTGGGACAGATTCCCCAGGCCGTCAACAACTACCCAGAAGAGATGGAACAACTCAGTCCGAAGAGACCGCCTCTTGATGCCTCTTCTTCTGAGCGTGCCTACCAAGGCGTCACAAGCGCAACAACAGAGGAGGAAAAAGTCGTCAACAATAACAACCTCAAGGTCAGCGAGGAAACTAAAGTTGTTGTTGTTGGACGGCCCCGTAAGTACTCGCTTGCCGAGTACTGACCTGGGTCGTGACCATACCAGAAATTTTGCAAGTCGACATTTGCGCCATCTTTCTTTTGGCGGGAAGAGGGGATGCCTTGGCGGGAAAAAAGAGAACAACAAAAGAACAGGCACACCACAAATTCCTTCCGACCACAATGGAGGAGGCCACGAGAGGGAGATTGGTCATCTGGAAGCTTGTCCTTGAGAATTTCAAATCTTATGCAGGCAAGCGAGTTGTTGGCCCCTTTCACAAGGTACGAAGATATCTTTTTTGTTTTACTTTTTGCCTTGGCCGTCAGTGCTCAAGTGCGTTGTTTGTTGTCAAAAGTGCTTTACGGCCATCGTGGGGCCGAACGGTAGTGGCAAATCGAACGTAATCGATGCCCTCCTGTTCGTTTTCGGCAAGCGCGCAAAGAAACTGCGCCAAGGAAAGGTGTCCGAGCTGCTCCACTTCTCGGAGAACCATCAAGACATCCAATCCGCAAAAGTTTCTGTCTACTTCCACGAGATTATCGACAAGGTACAAGCCACCCCAAACAGTTTTCTTGTTCTCGGCCGAAGCTGAAATACTCCTCTGCTCCGTAGCCGGACGACCAATATGACGTCGTGCCCGACAGCACGTTGGTCATCTCGCGAGCCGCCTACAAGAACAACACATCAAAGTACTTTATCAACGGCGAAGCGAGCACGTTCACTGACGTCACCAACCTGCTCAAGAAGCGTGGCATCGATCTCGACCACAACCGCTTCCTCATCCTCCAGGGCGAGGTCGAGCAGATCGCTATGATGAAGCCCAAGGCGCAAACCGAACACGACGAAGGCATGCTCGAATACCTCGAGGATATCATCGGCTCCGTCGTGTACGTGAAGAAGATCGGAGAGGCCGCCGCGAATGTAGAGAAGCTCAACGAAGAGCGTACCGAAAAGGTTCGCCAGGCTGTAGCAGTGCTGTGGCTGGAGAGCGACTGCTCACTCCAGGTTTTTTGTCATTCAGGTCAACCGCGTCAAAGCGGCCGAAAAGGAAAGGGACCACTTAGAGGAATCCAAGAACGAGGCCATGGACTACTTGGCCAAGGAGAAAGAGCTTATGGAGAAGCAGTCGATGCTCTACCAACTCCGTCGAGCCGATGCCGACACGAAGGCGGCTGGAGTGCTGAAGAAGAAGACGGAGGCCGAAGCCAAGTGGAGGGAAGAGAAAGAGCGTATGAACCAGCTCCGGGCCGCTCAGCTCGCCAAGGAGAACGACCTCAAGAAGGAAAAGGACGACCTTGGGCGGATCTCCAAGGAACTGGGTGGCGCCAAGGCCGACTGGGCCGTGTACGAGCGCAACCACATTCAGCTGGAGCAGGACATCAAGCACCTTAAGGAAAAGCGCAAGACTCTCGAGGAAGAGATCAAGAAGAACGACAAGAAGGCACAGCAGAAGCTCGCTGATGCCGAAGCCGCCAGTAAGGAAGCCGACGACTGCGCCGAAGAACTGAGCCAACTCGAGGCCGCAGCGGCTGAGGAGGAGCGCAAGCTCGAGGTCATTCTTGAAAGCCTCAAGGGCGAGAGCGCTGGGCTGCACGAGGCAATGGAAGCGAAGCAGAAAGAATTCATGCCGTTCCAGAAGCGCCTGCATGCCGCGCAGGCCGAAGTCGCTTTGGCCAAGTCGCAGCGCGATTTGCTCGCTCAGCGGCCTGCGCTCGTGGCCACCAAGCTCGAGGAAGCCGAGAAGCAACTAGCGGAGATTAAGAGCTCCATTGTGGAGAAGAAGACCCAGCTCGATACCACACGCGCGCGGCAGGCCGAGGCTCAATCGCGTGCGAAGGAGCTCGAGAAGCAGGTCGTGCGCTCCCGAGAAGAGGAACAGCGCTTGGCGGCCGAAGTACGGCGGCTGCAGTCGAGCATCGAACACACGAAGGAGACAGCCCAAGCCCAAACGCAGCGCTCCGTTCTGCTCACTCGTGTGATGGAAGCTGCGCGTTCCGGCACACTGAAGGGCATCCGAGGACGTCTGGGTGACTTGGGTTCGATTGATCCCAAGTATGACGTGGCCATCTCGACGGCCGCGCCGGCTCTCGACCACATTGTACGTTAGCGTGTCTTCTGTGAATTCGCCTCCAAACTGATAAGCAACTGCAGGTCGCGGAGACGGTGGAAGCGGCCGCTGCGGCGATCGCATTTCTCAAGAAGGAGATGTTAGGGTCGGCGAGCTTCATGGTGCTGGAGAAGATCGAGTACCTACGAAAGAACATGGTGCCGCTGACGACTCCTGAGGGAGTGCCGCGCCTGTACGACCTCGTCAAGTCCAAGAAGCCCGAATATGCCACGGCTTTCTACTTTGCGCTCCGCGATTGCCTCGTTGCCAAGGACCTCGAGCAGGTATCTTCTTCTTCTATTTTTTTATGCGTTTTCCTGCTTCTAGCTGCTCACATCACATACGTTCTGTGTTTGTCGGTGGGATTCGACAGGCGCGTAGAATCGCATACGGCGCCACACGGTACCGAGTCGTTACCCTCACTGGCGAGCTGATTGATATCCACGGCACCATGTCCGGAGGAGGCAATACTTCTACTTCGGGTGCGAAACAGCCTGCTTGACCTGCGCATGGGATCCCAGCCTGACTCGGACGGGGTGCAGGCCGTATGAATACGGTGGCGCACGCTTCTGAGGACGCGCTGTCGAGCAAAGACTTTAGGGTCATGGCCAAGGAGCTCGAGAAGCAGTCGGCCGCGCTTCAGGAGCTACGCATGCAGCGCGAAGATGAGGAGCGGGAGCTGGAGGCCCTGAGGAAGGAGCTCGAGCACTTGCCCGTTCAGTCTCGAAAACTCTCCATGGACGTAGAGGCTCTAAGCAAGCAGAGCACGGACATCCAAGCTCGAATCAAACAGCTTCGATCGCAGGTACTCGGCACTACCTGTGCTTGTAGCTTACTATCTCCTGCCACATGTCTCATGCGCAACAATGTTCCGGGCGCAGTCGGAGCTCACAGAAGAGGAAGAAGAGTCTCTCGCGGCGCTGGAGAAGCAGATCACGAAAGGTGAGAGGGCAGTAAAGAAAATTGAGGAAGAGGCCGCCGAGGTGAAGGCCGAAGTGTCGAAGCTCGAGGAGGCCATCGCGGCCGCCGGCGGTGAAAAGCTCAAGAGGCAAAAGGCCAAGTTCGAAGCGGCAACCAAGGCCGTCGACGACCTGCGGCGCAAGATCAACCGAGCCAAAGTGCGGCTTACCTCGGGCAAAAAAGAGTCCACCCAGGCCCGCGTACGTTGCTCCATTCCATTCAGCTCCGGTTTAACAGCACGCGGAGCACAATGTCTAACGTTGTTTCACCACTAGTCTGCGTTCAAGGAGGCTGAAGCCCAGCTGGCCAAGACGGAGAAGGACCTCGAGAAGAAGGAGGCCAAGTTGAAGAAACTCACCGAGTCGGCCAGCGACGTGGAGGAGGCCTACACGAAGCTGCAGGAAAAGTACGACGAGAAGGAGAAGAAGGTCCAGGCCATTCAACAGGAGTTCCAAAGCATGAAGGACAAGGTCACCCTCATGCGCGGCAAGGAGCTCGAGCTGGAGGGCCAAGTCACCGAGATCAGCAAGGTGCGCTCTCCCTCTCCCCAACAGATAGAATTATTCGCAAATTCGGCATTACTAATGGTCTGCTCTTTGCACATGACGCAATACGTAGACGCTGCATACGCACCAAAAAACCGCCCAGGGCTGGGCAGCGCGCATCACCGACCTACACAAGAAATACGCTGCTCTCTACCAAGACTACCTGGCCGAGGATGACCAAACCGAGGCGGCCGAGAAGGAAGAGGAAGAAGCAATGGAAGAAGAAGAAGAAGAAAAAGAAGAAGAGGAGGAAGAGGAGGACGATGAAGAGGAAGAAGAGGAGGAGGAAGAAGACGACGACGACGACGACGAGGAGGAGGAAGAAGATGAAGACGGTGATGGTCGGGCGAAGAGGGCACGCAACAACAAGAAGAAGCAGAAGAAGCAAAAGACAGTCAAGGCCAAGAGCAAGAAGGTCCAGCCACAGAAACCAAGCAGTAAAGCCAAGAAGGGAGCGGGAGGCACCCTCCGGGTATTCAGCACCGAGGAGCTGAGCCGATTCTCGCCGGAGGAGCTCGAGGTGGCCGTGGGCACCAAGCAGGACGAGCTGCAGTCGCTGCGGCCCAACCTGCAGGCCCTAAAGCAGTACCGCGAGAAGCATCGCGAGTACGAGGCGCGGGCTAAGGACTTGGCTAAGATCACTGAAGCCCGCGACGCCCAGCGCGCCCTCTACGACAGCCTGCGCAAGAAGCGGCTTGACGTCTTCATGGAGGGCTTCACCCAAATCACCATGAAGCTCAAGGAGATGTATCAGATGATCACCATTGGCGGTGACGCTGAACTCGAGGTACTTTTCCCCCCGAAATAGCGCACCCACGAAGCTTTATGACGGTGGAGCTCACAATTCCGAATCCTAGTTGGTTGATACCCTCGACCCGTTCTCCGAGGGCGTGGTGTTCAGCGTGCGGCCGCCAAAGAAGAGCTGGAAGAACATCATCAACTTGTCCGGTGGTGAGAAGACCTTGGCCTCGCTAGCTCTCGTCTTTGCGCTCCACCACTACAAGCCAACACCGATCTATGTCATGGATGAGGTGCCTCTTCCTTCAAAAACGGCCACCATTTCGCTGGTGTGACTCACGTGCGGACTCGTCGTGCCTACAGATCGACGCCGCGCTCGACTTCCGCAATGTGTCGATTATTGGCCACTACATCAAGGAGCGGACGAAGGACGCGCAGTTCCTGGTTATCTCCCTGCGCAACAACATGTTTGAGCTGGCCGATCGCGTGGTGGGCATCTACAAGACCCACAACGCCTCCAAGTCGCTCCCGCTCAACCCGCAGGCCTTTGGCCACGTGCTCGCTGCCGCCACTCAGACAGCCTTGGGCCACCACGCCGGCGACAAGGAGAACCGCCCTCCGGCCGCGCAGGCCACCGTGTAAATACTTTTGAAACCATCCCCATCATCAACATGTTGGCCTTTTGGGTTGTACAACGACGTGCTGCTGCGCGGGAAGAACAAGCTGCACTGCCGCATTTCGCCCCAGAAGGGCAGGAAGAGGGACGCACAAGTCGCCAAAATTTCGAGGAAGAGCACGAAAGGTAGAACCGCTGGCGGGACAGATCAGACAGTCCAGCAAGTGTGAACACACGCGCAGACCACGAGATCTGGTTTTATAAATTCCTCAATCAAGCTACGTGCACGTGCAACAGCAGCGCGAAAGATGAGACGCGTCTCCATCGCTGAAGGAAGAACCGCAAGCACGTCCCTCGCGGGATGGATGCATCGACGCAGCAATCTACCACAGAATCTTGGCCAAGCGTGCCGTATGCTAAGTGAGCAGCCAGTGACACCAAGATGCTCCATGATGCGAACCAGCCGCTGGCCGGTAGCTCTCAGGGCACGCTCCACGGGTCTCCTGCACCCGCAGTCCTTCATGTTGCCCTTGTCGCGCGGCTATTCCAACGGTACGTTCACTTCAATCAGCAATCATCGCCGCTCCCACATAGCTTAAACACCACTTGCGAATCTGTGCATACCGCACGCAGGCTACACGCGTGGAGGGCAGCCCATTCCGCCTCCGTACATTAACCCTGACGCCGCGGTGCCGGGTGACGCTTTGAAGAAGTATGGCAAGGACATCACTGCCCTCGCCAAGGAAGGCAAGCTCGACGAGGTTATTGGGCGTGACGAAGAGATCCGACGTACCATGCAGGTGCTCTCGCGACGCACCAAGAATAACCCTGTGCTCATTGGCGAGGTACTGGCTGCACTCCAATTTTGGTTCTCGAAACTCTACGGCTCACATTCGCCCACTCAGCCAGGAGTTGGTAAGACAGCCATCGTCGAGGGTCTGGCCACGCGCATTATTCATGGCGATGTGCCTGACAGCCTCAAGGGAAAGAAGGTGATCGGTTTGGACATGGGTAAGTAGACTCCTACGAAAAGATATGTATGCTGTGCAGCTAACATGCACGCGCATCAGGGTCACTCGTGGCTGGCGCCAAGTTCAGGGGTGAGTTTGAAGAGCGGCTGAAGGCGGTCCTCAAAGACGTGCACGACCTGAAAGGCGAAGTGATCCTCTTCATCGATGAAATGCACACTCTCGTTGGCGCTGGGGTACATACTCGCCTTCTTCTATCCATTCAAGCCATCGAAACTAACCGCTACTGTTGTTTCTCGCAGGCGTCTGAGGGGTCCATGGACGCCTCCAACATGCTCAAGCCAGCTCTCGCGCGTGGTGAACTTCACTGGTAGGTTGCTTCTTCCCGTCCAGTGCGTCGACTGAACTAACTCTGCTGTAACATTCACAGTGTGGGCGCGACTACACTCAACGAGTACCGTAAGTACATCGAAAAGGATCCAGCCTTGGCACGTCGCTTCCAGTCGGTGTTCGTTCCCGAGCCTACCGTCCAGGACACCATCTCAATCCTTCGCGGCCGTGCGTCACTTCCCTCCATTTTTCCCGTTAGCCCGTGAATGCAGCCACAACCCTCAACTTATGCACGTGTTCTTATTGTTTCAACCTGAGCAGTGAAGGAACGGTATGAAGTGCACCATGGAGTACGCATCACCGACAGTGCCATTGTGTCCGCAGCGGTGTACAGCCACCGCTACATCACCGACCGCTTCCTGCCGGACAAGGCGATCGACTTGGTGGATGAAGCAGCCAGCAGGCTGCGGCTCCAACAGGAGAGCAAGCCCGAGCAGATCGAGGACCTCGACCGACAGCTGATCACGCTCAAGATCGAGCTCGAAGCTCTGCGAAAGGAGACCGACCCGGCCTCCAACGAGCGCCGAGCCAAAGTTGAGTCTGAGATTTCACGCGTGGAGGGCAAGTCGCAGGAGTTGACTCAAGCCTGGCAAGAGGAGCGGTACGTAAATGCCTTTTCTTCGTAGAGATTTGCGTTCGAAGTCGAGAGGACTCACGTTGGGCAAATGGCAGAGAAAAGCTGCAAAAGGTCAAGAACCTGAAGGAACAGCTCAAGAAGGCCAAGCTCGACTTGATGAAGGCCGAGAGGAACGGTGACTTGGCCCGGGCTGGTGAGCTGGCCTACGGCGTGATTCCCACTCTCGAGAAGCAGCTGCCCAAGGAGTACGTTCGCTTTAGCTGTGTTCACTTCCCAAAATCCTGCCCCGAGCGCTGACTGTCATCATTCCGTTTATGCGTACAGCCAAGGAGTCGAGACGACAATGTTGGGTGAAGCGGTGACGGACAACGACATTGCGCTTGTGGTGTCGCGCGCCACGGGTATCCCCGTACAGAACCTGCTTCTTGGCGAGAGGGAAAAGTTGCTTCACATGGAGCAGACACTGGCCTCTCGCGTGAAGGGCCAAAACGAGGCCGTCGGCGCCGTAAGGTACTCGGATCTCGACCCTTCTTGTTTTTTTTTAACCGCAGATCACTCACCTCACTTCCCATTGAACAGCAATGCCGTGCGAATCTCTCGGGCAGGTCTTCACTCGCACAGCCGACCTCTGGGCTCGTTCCTGTTCTTGGGCCCGACAGGCGTGGGTAAGACTGAACTGTGCAAGCAGCTGGCGTCGTTCCTCTTTGACAGCGAGAACGCCATGGTGCGCATCGACATGTCCGAGTACATGGAGCGCTTCTCCGTCTCGCGCCTCATCGGAGCACCGCCTGTACGTAGACCCCAACTCAAGGAAAAGTCTTCAGAGTCAGTCTACTCACATGATGTAACACACTGTGCACAGGGTTATGTGGGCTATGAGGAAGGTGGCACCTTGACTGAGGCCGTTCGGCGTCGCCCATACCAGATCGTGCTGTTTGATGAGTTTGAAAAAGCGCACAGGTCGATCCACAACATCCTCCTCCAGGTACGTGATGTGTGTGGGCGTGTTGACAGGAAAACGGACTAGGCTAAACAACAACATGTACAGATCCTCGACGAGGGCCGTCTGACCGACTCGCAGGGCCGCAAGGTCGACTTCCGCAACACGATCGTCATCATGACTTCGAATCTGGGTGCCGAGATGCTGGCTGATCTGCCGCCCGTACGTCTCCTTCTCACAACGGACGGCCGTCATCATTCCCCTGATGGACATGGATTGGGGATCAACAGGGCCATAGCAGTTCAGAGGCGCGCGATGCCGTGATGTCGGCCGTAAGGGGCGCGTTCGCCCCCGAGTTGCTCAACCGCATTGACGAGATCGTGCTCTTCAACCGGCTCTCGCATGAAGACATGGACGCCATCGTCAACATCCAGCTCAAGGACGTCAACAGGTTGGTCGCCGACCGCCGGATCCAGGTGGAGCTCACGCAGGAGGCGCGCGAGTGGCTCGCCGAGAAGGGCTACGATCCCATCTATGGTGCTCGGCCGCTGCGTCGCATCATCCAGAAGCACATCCTCAACCCGCTGTCACGCGAGATGCTCCGGGTACTCCCGCTACACTATTTGTTTCTTAAATTTGTTTCTTTTATTTACTTCTCTCCCGGATGGACGGCAGGGAGAGGTACTGGACGGCGACGTCATCAAGGTGAAGCGGCGACCCGTGGACCCGGAGGAGGTGCTCAAGGCTGGCCCGACCGACAGCTGGAGCTCGGCAGTCGAGGCGCTCGAGGTCGAAGTGGTCCACACCGACCAGAGCACTCCAGCAGTCCAGAACGCCAAGCCCATTCTCCAGGCCGACTTTGGTGTAAACGACGACTGAGCGGGCTGCTGCGCCTCTCCATGAGTTAGTTTTTTAGCCGTCAATAAAAATAAGATAGGCCCATCGATCGATGTACCGGTAGAGCAAGTGTCCACTGGCGATGCCAATCAAGTTGGTTTTACAGAAGCAGAAGAGGAAGACGAGGAGAGGTGGGAAGATTGGGCGCGCCAGTAACGCGGAAGACCGTCGTCGCCGCCATTCACCAACTCCCACCGCAACGCGACTGGTGGAGGCGGTCGGCGGCCGCTGCCCACGAGTAGGAGGATCGACCACAGGAGCTCGCGCGGCAGACCGCCCAGCAGCCAGCCGCTGCTCACGCCCTCGCCGTCGTCTTCTATTTGCTCCTTGCACCGATCATTTCTGTCTTCGTCGTTCTCACCGAGTGCACGCAAGGCTCGGTTGGCCACAAGCAGCGTTGTGCGCAGCTCGCTCCGCAACTGGGCATCGGCGGCGGCAAGGCTGGCCAGCTGGGCCATGCTCGCGCAACGGCGTCCAGAACGGGCGTAGTCGCGGCCATCCGCGGTGGCGTAGTGCCAGGTCCACAAACGGGCCTTGGCCGCCGCGCCGGCTTCACCCAGCGCTGTCCACTCGCTCAGCATGTCCGCCATCTGCAGGAATTGTGTCAAGCGTTTTCCAGGTGAAAACGCTTCAGGCGTGCCGAGGCGCGTGCGGCTGAGCAGGACGCGGGGTTCGGCGTGTACCTGTACGACCTGGCGTTCGAGGGACTCACGGGCGAGCGGTGCAATGCTGATGTACCCAGAAGAGAGTTGACCGAGGAATTCTTTCACGCCCAGGCGGTGATCAAGCATTGGAGTCCAGATCTCGTTGAGCCTGCCCCCATCCCAAAGGTAAGCACGAGTGAGCGACGGAGAAGGACATGAAGGTGGAAGGAGGGCAAACACGTACGGGTCTTGCAGGAGAGCGACCAGGCCGGCGGGACCCACGGTGGGGTGATAGAGTGGCGTGATCATGCGCAAATGGTACGGGCGGAACGGGTAATGTGGCGGGAACGCCACGCGCAGGACGAACTCGCCGCCTGTGCCATCGTTCGGTTCAGTGTGCGTGATGTATTGAGTTAGGGAAGGGAACATGAGGGGTGACCTTCGTAGGGGCTGCCGCGGGGACCCTCGATGACAAGATCAGCCCAAGCGGCGTCCACGCCCACCCGCCACACGTGCACGCCATCCTCTTTGGCGTCCCACGCCCGAAGCTCCTTTTGCGAGCGCTGCAAGAAATCCCATGCATCAACAAGCAGAGGAGAGCGCAAGCAACAGGACAGGAGATAACGCTACAAGTTGGCGATAGCGGTTGCCGACGGCGTAGCCAGGTGCTAACTCGATGACCTCGTCTTGAGCCGTCGGCTCAGGCGCGGGCGTGAGGAACAGCTTCTGGGAAGCAAGCAGAGCCAGGTGGAGCAGGGTCCCGCTTTGTGTGATGCCGTACGCATCCAGAGGCTGGTCGTCGAGCAGCACTCTGCCCGCATGGATGACGCGCATAATGCGGGTTGGTATGCCCTCTGGCAGGCCGAGGCGCTCCTTCACCTCTGCCACTTTTGTCATGGCGCCCTCGGGCAAGACAACCGTTTGCACCCTGCCACTCAGCATCTTTGCGCGAACGACGAATGTAGAATCGCAGCTTGTTGACTGGTCCAGCATGCAACCTGCATCGTCCTCTTGATGCAGACTCGTGCCCGCAGGCTCCATGGCTCACTTGCGCACTTGTCTTCTTCTGCTGGAACGGAAAAATAGCGAAAAGCGAATTTCTCTTTTCGCTATTTTTTCCAGTTGTTTTTCCTCCTTTCACTGACGCTGGCCAGACAAGGCAAGCAGAGGCCAGAACGAGAGGATCTCTTCTCCTCACCGTGCGCAAAGGAAGGTCAAAACATGGCGGCATTTGAGGAGTTTGGTGTGATGCCCGAGCTTATAAAGGCTGTGGAAGACATGAAATGGAACTTGCCAACAGACATTCAGGCAGAAGCAATTCCGCTCATCCTCGGTGGGGGCGACGTCATGGCGGTGCGTCCCTCCCCTCTTGATGCACTTTCGTTTGGTGATCTTGTTTTGCTCATATCCAAACCACCCAGGCGGCGGAGACTGGTGCTGGCAAGACGGGCGTACGGCGAAAAGAAGCAAGGTGGTGATGGTGGGGCGTGCGCCGCCTGGGCTGACGCGTTGCGCTTGTGTACGCAGGCCTTTGGTCTTCCCGTGCTGCAGATTGTGCACGAAGTGCTGCGCGAGGCTGCTATGCCGCGCCAGGAGTCGACCGACGTCTCTGCTGGTACGCCACCGGCCACCGGCCATCCCTCTCATGAGCGCTTGAGCCAACACGACGCACAGTGGGCGCCAAGATGGTCATGAGCCCCGATGATCGCGACGCTCGGGTGGCCGTCTCCGAAAGCGGCCTCGTGTGCCAGTCCCGCGACGAGTTCCAGTGGGGCGGTTGCCGCGCCACCGTTGGCGTCACTAGTGGTCCGTTCCTCTCTCGTCCCTGGCGCTCCAGCATGCATGTTCTCGCCCTCGTACACACGCACACACACTAACACGAACCACACGAGTCGGTTTGGGACTGGCGGCGAGCAGGCAAGTATTACTTTGAAGCGCAGGTGACGGACGAGGGCCTGTGCCGGGTGGGCTGGTCTACTCGCGCCGCGTCGCTCGACCTCGGCACTGACGCTCACGGCTACGGCTTTGGAGGCACCGGTACTATTTACTTCATTGATTTATTAATTTATTTCCTGAAATATTGATTCTTATTCGCGTGGTGTCTGACGCGACGGGCCAAACAGGCAAGAAGTCGAACCGGAAGCAGTTCGACAGCTACGGTGAGGCCTACGGTAAGAGCGACGTGATCGGTTGCTACATCGATTGCGACGAGGGCACCATCCACTTTGCCAAGAACGGGCAGTCGCTAGGCAAGGCGTTCGACATCCCGCCCCGCGGCTTCGCTTACTACCCTGGTACCTTCTTCTTCTTCTTCATCATCATCATCGTCATTTCCATCCCTTCTGCTTCATCACCTCATTGCATCGCTTTTGCCACGCGTGCAGCGGTGGCGCTCAAGAACGCGGAGATGACGTTCAACTTTGGCAACACGCCCTTCAAGTACGGCCCGGGCGAGGAGGGCTACCGCGCCCTGGCCAGCGCGCCAATCGCCGAAACTACGCTCGGCGCCGCCGGCTCGATCCGCCGCAACGGGTAAGCCGCACCGGGCCAGCCGCCACCTCGTATGCGCAGCTCGAGCTGAGCCGCGCGGGCTGGGCTGGGCTTTGGGGGGGGGGGATGCATCAGGCGCGGGCCGTTGGCGATCATCGTGGAGCCCACGCGGGAGCTGGCCCAGCAGACGCACGAGCAGATGGAGCTGTTCAAGAAGCACCTGACGTCGCCCGCGCTGTCGCTCCTGCTGCTCGTGGGCGGCATGCCCGTCCCGCCTGCCCTCGACGCCCTCAAGCGCGGCGTCGACATCATCGTCGCCACGCCCGGCAAGCTCATGGGTGCGGCCCTGTTCCTCTCTCGTGCTGTCCACGTTCAGTCTCTAACCTGATGACGATGACGCCGCGCGCGCAGACATGACCAAGTCGGGGAAGGTGGACTTGTCGGACGTGCGTTTCTTTGTGCTGGACGAGGCCGACCGGCTCGTGTCGGAGGCCGACGACGCGGCGGCCATTGCCGAGCTCTACGACAAGCTGCCCAAGGCCGTTCATCGGCTGCAGGTCCTCATGTTCTCGGCCACCCTCCACTCGCCGGAGATCACGGCCATGGCCGAGCGCATCTGCCGGTTCCCCACCTGGGTCGACCTCAAGGGCAAGGAGTCCGTCCCTGAGGTGCCCCGCCCTGTTCTCGTCCTCGTCCCCGTCCTTCAGCCGACTGACCGTCTGGTGGCACTGATGATCGTCGCAGACGGTGCACCACGCCATGCTGTGGGCTGACCCGGAGAAGGACCTCTCGTGGCTGCGCCCGCCCAAGCGCCCCAAGACCGACGGCATCCACGCCAAAGGCATGTATACACATCTACACCACAAAAACACCTGAAATTCTTGAAGAACGATCTCCGTACGAACTCATGAAACCAACCAACCAATCAACCAACCAACTCGTGCAGACCCGCCGCCGACGTCCAAGGGCATCACCACCGACGAGCTGCAGTACTCGCAGGCCGTCAAGATACTCAAGGCACGGACCTCTTCTGCTTCGCGATCCGCCACTCGTTTGATGGTGTGCGATTAACGTTGTAAGTGTTTGGGGGGGATGAGAGCAGCCTCTGCTGGTGGCCAAGGTGATCGACGCACACAAGATGGACCAGGCGCTCATCTTTGTGCGAACGCGCGTGGACGCCGACAATCTGGAAGCCTTCTTTAACGACCTCGGCGGCAAGGAGAAGGGCAAGAAGTGTACGTGCCCATGGGCTTCCCTCCTCCTCCCCCCACTCTGGACAATCTGACTGACTCGGGCGCGATGGCGTGATGATGTGATGCTGTGATGCTGTGATGATGTGGTGCAATGGCGGTGAACACATCAGCGCTGGTGGAGCATGGCTACTCGTGCGCGTCGCTGCACTCGGGCCGCTCGATGCGGGAGCGTAGCTCTGCGCTCGAGTCCTTCAAGAACGGCGAGATCCGGTTCCTCATCTGCACGGACGTGGCCGCGCGCGGAATCGACATCAAGGAGCTCCCCTTTGTCATCAGTTACATCTTTGCACCCGTCTTCTCTCTCTCTCTCTCTTTCCCCCTCCATCCATCCACCACACGAGTCGCTCACGCTTGTGTGTGTGCCATGACTGCGCAGACATGACGCTGCTGGACAAGTCGGAGGACTACATCCACCGGGTGGGCCGCGTGGGCCGCGCCGACCGTCTGGGCCTGGCCATCTCGATCGTGTCGCCGCGCAAGGAGAAGGTCTGGTTCCACCAGTGCAAGAGCCGCGGGTCGGGCTGCCAGGACGTGCGGCTGGTCGCCCAGGGCGGCTGCGGCCTCTGGTTCGACGAGCCCACCTATCTTGCCGCCATCCAGAAGCGGCTCGGCGGAGAGCCCATCCCGCAGGTACTTTGCCTGAGCTCTCGTCCCAAGGCGGTTCTTCTAACCTCGCCGCACATGCGCGCATCGCACACGTGTGAATGGTACAGTTGGACAGCAACCTGCAGCTCCCTGGAGGCGCTGAGAGCTCGGCCTATGGGCAGAAGAAGGACCAGGCGGACAGCCAGGAAACGCTGCTCCACTTGCAGCAGCTCAGTCCGCTCGTCCAGCAGTTAGCCCACCTCGAGAGCTCCGCCCAAAAGCAGTTCTGGCATCTGCGCAACACCTTCTCCGGAGGTACGAGCCCGTGATGCTGATGTTTGACCCCGACAGAAATACAAAAGCGCAAGGATATCATTGAAGAAGAAAGGCGGTCGTCGAGCCTTGTTGTGCGACGCTAATTCTGTTCAGAAGATACTTTTTATTTGTAAAGACTCTGGTTGAGTGTTTGAGCTTCATGCTCTGTAGCCATGGTTAATAAGTTGGCCATACTTGTACTCATCACGTCAAGCCTCGCATTCATCACGTCAAGCCTTGTACTCATCACTTCAAGCCTCGTATTCATCACGTCAAGCCTTATACTCATCATGTCAACCCTTGTCTCCAAACTTGTTATCATAGATTCAATAGCTTCGAGCAAGGAGTGTACTTTCACCATCTTGGTGGGTACAACAGTTGTAGTTGGGGCTTGTAGGTGGTTTGATTTTTTCTTGCGATTTGAGGAACTTTTTCCCGCTTGTTTTTAGTCAGTTCAACGTGGTTGGGGTCAAGCATGTGGACATGGTTGCAGGTGTGGTAAAGCATGTGGGTGCCACATTTTAGAAGACATGAGGTAAAGCTTGCATTAACAAACTGAAGCGACTCATCACTTGAGTAATTCCTGGCCATCCAGGCCGAGGTTCTTCTTCTTGTCCTCGCACGAAAGGTAATCGGCGTAGACGAAGCAGTTGGAGTGCAGGTCGAATCCGAACCAGTGTTCGGCCAGCGGCGTGTTTAGAAGGGGTGAAGCGAACGACTGGGAGAGCCAGCGCAGGGCGTCAGCGCGCTCGTAGACGTGGCCATCACCCAGGAGGATCGGTTCCTTGATGTCGCAGAGCGTGATCCCACACTGCCCGATTAACGGGCGCAGCCTCTGGCCGTTGGGCAGGTCGGCGTCAAGGGCACGCTTGACGCGAGCGTACATGGCCTTGCCCAGCAACTGTTCGGCGTCTGTGGGCAGAGGACACCCGAAGTGCACCAGTACAAGCGCCGTCAAGGGCCGCCCCTCTCGGATAGCCACTGCTATGGGAGATACATCCTTGCCCACTGTGGCCATCAACCGAGCGAGGTTATCGACGCTGTAGGAGTTTAGCAGCACCTCGAGAGTCTTGTTCCAGATGAACTCGTTGCCCTCGTAGGGGACATTGCTCGACATGTTCGGTCCAGCGAGGAGGCACAGGTTGTGATAGATGGCGTGGTGAGGCCGTGGGTAGACGTCGACCCAGGCATCTGAGGGTCCCCAGTTGCGAAGCAGTTCCGCGTAAGTAGAGTTTTTAGCCAAGACCGCGCGCTTGAACTCCTTGAAGGTCTGGCCTTGGCCTTTCGCCGCCCATATCGGGGCCAGGTAGACGTCCGGGTTGGCCATCGCGAGAGTAGGCACGTCAATATCTTGGTGCTGCTTGATCAACTGCTCCACTCGATCGTACTGGAAGTACGTGATGGCCATTTGCAGCTCGCTGCCCACCATCTTGTAGGAGGGCCGCGAGGACATAAGGGGCGGGGGGTAAATGTCCCGGTCAGGCATGAAAACTCTGTGCTCATGCCCATTGGACTTGATGTCGAACAGCTGGCCGAACTCCCCAAAGGCCGACACGTAATGGTTCATGTCGTCGTGTGCTTCTTCTTGGTGGGCTGAGAACAGAAATCTGTCTATCTTGCTGGCCGTCTCTTCTTGGAACGGATTGAGATGAATTAATTGGGACAAAACGGGTTTTTTTTGTTTTTTTTTTTTTTGGCCAGTGTCCAGCCAGCGTAGAAGGGGGATGTTGTTCACATGAGAACGAGACCAACGTCCTTGGCCGGCATAGTGTTGCACTTCCAGTTGTAGATGTAGTAGTGCAGATTGCCGTCGCCCGGCCCGAACTTGAGGTCCTGCAGGATGCTCTCGTTGTCCATCAGGTCCAGGCAGTTGTACACGTCGTAGCCCAGCGAGCTGGCCAGGATCAACGCGTCCTGCATGAGGTTCTTCAGCGGCGTCTTTGTCGCCACGTTGTAATACGAATACGCCGCGCTGTGTATCCGCCCCCCCCCTCGACGTCAGCAAAAGAGGCCGCTTGGGGCGGGCTGGAGAGTTTGCTTTGCGCACCGGAGGGTCTTGTAGGTGGGATTGCCGATGATGGTCGACGGGAGCGAGTAGAAGCTGAGGAAGTCGGTGATGCGGCTGGTGGCCTTGTCCTCCACGACGTAGGAGATGATGACGTCGTTCCGCGGCAGGAACCAGTGCGCGACCTCCTCCTTGGAGAACACGGGGGCGAGCCCGAACCGTGCGAGGTAGTTCTTGACCAGGGCCGTCACCTGCTTGACGTCCTTCTCTTGCATGGGCCTGATCCCGGGCGTCAACGGCGCCGCCGGCAGCTTGTAGAGCTTCACCGCGCGCGGCAACGTCATCCTGCCATGTGTCGTGTCCCCCCATGTCAGGACAGCGGCAGCAGACTGGGTGACATGGTGGGTGAGTGGGGAGGTATGGAGCGGACCGTCGCGTAAGGTGGGAGAAGCCGACGTTGACGAGCTTCTTGGGGTTAAGGTTGCGGTGCCAATAGCGGCACTTGGCCACGGGCGTGGGAAGCACCGTGCCTGCCGTGTAGACGGCTTGGAAGATGCCTGGCGGTGGTGGTGCGGTGGATGATCAGATGTCAGCTCACCGGACAGGTCGGGGCAGTCCATGGTGGTGAGGGAGGAGCAAGGGAGGATTACCGGTGAGGTGGACCCGTCGGGTGATCTCCTTGATGAGGAGCGGCGCGAGACGCTTGTCGCGCAGCTTCTTGTGGACGCACAGGAAGTTGATCTCCACCATCTTCACAGGCCTGTCCAAGAACGACACAGGCGATGAAGGGGATGAGGTTCGATTACGCACCACGGGGACGAGGGAGACACCGGGGGAGGAGAAAAGCCACATACTTGCCACGGACGTTGATGAGGGCGGGGACGGCCGAGATGAAGGCCACCATCTTCTTGCTCGACTTGACCCGCACGCCAGCGTGCCACTCGCGCCTCCAGCCGGGCGGCTTGAGGGCCCTGCAGAGCGGGAGAGTGAGAAGGAGGCCCATTGACGTCGTCAACAAGGCTCGACGGTGGCATGGGCTACCAGAGGAGGAAGTCCTTCGAGTAGTCGAAGCGGAACATGTTGTCATCGTCCTCAACGTAGTTCTCGTAGAGAAGGGTGTAGAGCTCCTCCAGCTGGTCAGCGTCGTCAATGATGAGGTCGCTCCATTCGAAAAGATCGTTAAGCTTGTACGGCTCCTGCTGGATTTCTTCCACAGGCTTGTTGGGTTCAAATGGTTCGTTCTCACCCTCAAGCGGTTGATCTGTGGTGATTAACAAAATTAATTTCTTGTCTTTCGAATGTGGTGATGAAGGAACGTGCCGAACTGCGCCACGGGCTGCGTCTTCCAGAACTTGAACTCCTTGTCCGGCTTCTCGACGGGAGTGGACACGGGCAGCGCAATCTGTTGGTCGGCCTCATCCTCTTCAACCTCTACGGCCGCTGCCGTCTCACTGACGGAAGGCTCTTGAACCTTGTTGGCAGGCTTTCCCTTGCCCTTGCCCTTTCCCTTGCCCTTACCTTTGCCCTTACCCCCCGCGCTGCCGCTGGGCTGCTCCATCTTTGCTTTGGGTGTGTGGCGCTGCCGGGTAAAATCCTGCAACAGCTTCGACGTCAGCACGACAATTAATAAACTGAAAATTAGATTCTTTCGCTCAGGCCTGAAAAAAAGGCCAGTCAAGCTGAAGACCAATGCACTAACTCCCACTCCAACGCCCCTTCTCGTCCTGCTGGTGACGATAGGGGTTGTCAGCCGCTGCCCACGTGCAGGAGGATCGACCACAGGAGCTCGTGAAGCATCCACGCAAAACAGGAGGTGTCCTTTATTAGTATTATTTGATCTTGGTCTGCCGCTCGACGCTGTAGAGGGTGTTGAGGCGGTTGGCCACGACGAAGAGCAGGCCGGAGAAGAGGCCCGAGGCGAGCACGAGGAACCACGACCCCACGTGCAGCTGAAGCTGCAAGAAGCTGCGCAGTGGGTGTTGCATATGTCACGGTATGTTAGACATAGGCTTCGAAGAGAGTCGATAGATCACAACAAACCCTGAAGGTGCGACACCATACCTCACGACGATCGGGAAGGCGAAGTGGAGGACGATGGCGTAGGCTGACATCTTGACGCTGGAGAGCACCGTGTGCTCCTTGCGCGAGTGCGTGTAGAGCCACACCAGGGTGGTGAGCGCCAGCAATCGCAGCTGTGTGGCCCCACCGGGAGAGAAAGAGAAGAGTCAGCAACAACAGCAGGACGCGAAACCTTGACGAGGCGCCGAGAAGCCCTCGAGAGGAGGGAAAGAGGGGGACACGCACCAAGCTGAAGTTGGCCTCGATGCCCATTTGGATGTAGTCCCAGCTGAACTCGAGCTGGCGAGCCCCGATCCATAGAGGAGCCAAACGCATCAGGATAGACTCAGCCACGGCCCAGCCTGCCATGTGACAACACACAACGCGAGAAGCACGAGTCAGAGTACTTGGTCTAACGGGACTGGGGTGAAGGCGCTACGTACCGAGACCCACGCTCAGCACTCGGGCCTCGCCGCCCACCGTCTTCTGGTTGAGCGCAAAGTAAATGCCAATCACGTCCCCGGCGTTGACGAGGGCCTTGAGCAATTCCTGCAGCAGGAGGTGCACCACGAGGTTAACCCCCCGTAGAGAACTCTAAGATGACGCCCCAGCTGGGGAACGAACCTGGAGGATTTCGAACTGACCCTCCTCGGACGTCGGCACCAGTGTGGCAAACAGCAACAGCTGCGGCAAGCGGACTAATCAACCGGGTTGCCCCTTACCGCTACATGATCAGACGGCGTACCTTAATCGCTTGCGTTGCTATATAGACCAGCGCAGTGTAGAGCATCGGGAAGAAGGCATTGTACTCGGACCTGATCGTATCAATCAAATCGTAATGATAATTTAATCGGCGTGAAATTTAAACCAGTGCTTGCACAAAGAGATACATACAGCTTGCCGGCTTTGTAAAAGATGAAGGGTGGGCCGAACGCCAAGAGGGCACAGTTGGCAAAGTGCAGGAATGTCATGCTTTTGCTCCACTGACGCTGCGATCACAACAAAGTCGGTTATTTTCTTCCACCTTTTCTTGGCCTTTTCGTCAGACAGATCAAGTGTTGTCAGGTCCTGATCAACGTTGCGGCGGACGCGCGCGAGGCCGAGATGGGCAAGGACCGTAAGAAAGACAAAAAAGACAAGAAGTCTAAGAAGGACAAGAAAGAACGCAAGAAGGAACGAAGGGAGAAGCATAAAAAAGAAGAGGAGGAAGATGAATGGGTGGTCGCCCCTTTGGCCGATGCAGTTGCGCCACTGCCAGCGGCCGAGGAACCCACCGATGATTTCCTCCTGCGCACACCTCCACGATCGTCAAATGACGACGCTGCGCCTGATGAAGACACCTCAGCCTTGCCCACACACAATGCGCCCAGCCAGCGCGAGGACGCTGGGCTGAGCTGGATGCTCCGCCCACCTCCTCGTGCAGCTCCCCGTCCCGTGCCTGAGCGTCCCGCCTCCCCGCCTCCGGAAGAGACCAAAGTGCGTACTCCCCCCAAAATCCAAATGCTGCCCATGGCCAGCGGTCTCTGACCTCTGTCGGTCCACAGCCCAAGCCGCGCGAGCTCAATCCGTACTTCGCCGACGGCGGCAGCGGCCTGCCCTCAGAGGACGAACGTACGCTCAGTCCGCTGGCACCAGAACGCCCTCTGTTGGCTCACAACGACCTTGTGCCTACATGTGCCTCTGCTATGCCACAGGACGAAGGCGGGCCGCATACACGGTGGGTGACGGCGGCAACAGCTGGCGCGCTAGGGCGGAGCGCAGGGCTCGCGAACGCGCCCTCGAAGAAGGCACCTCGCCTGATGCCCCTGCGCCGGTACGGTCCTTGCTCAGAGAGAGCCACTGGCAGTGAGACGCCGTCCAACTCTGACGTCGCTTTCGGGCTGCGGAACAGACGGTGGATTTCGAGGCCGTCAACAGGCGAGATCCCTATAGCGGCGGTAGCGGCGGTCGGTCGGATCGTGGGCGAGGTGGCGGTTGGCGAAAGCGGGCTGACGGCAGCGGAGGCGGCGCCGAAGACGAGCGTGACTCCCGGCGAGATGACAACGGCGATGGGGGCCATCGGTACCGTCGTCGTGACGACGAGCGGGAGCAACGTCCTCGTGAGGACCGTGAAAGCAGTAAGACTGATGACCGAGGACGAAGAGAAGAAAGAGAAGAAGACCAAGGCCACGCCTACTTCTCGCGCAAGCGGGAGCTCCCGCCCGCGCGCGACGAGGAAAGCGTCCGGCGTCCTCCCGAGGACCGCATGGACGAGGTTGCCGACGCCGGCTTGATGCCGCCTCCACCCGTCCCGGCGGTGTCGGCGCCGGCTCCGCAGGTCAGCGAGGAGGAGGCTAACAAGCTCCAGGCGCAGCTACTCAAGGCCGAGCTCATGGGTGACCAGGACCGCATCCGCGAGCTCAAGGCCAAGCTCGCGCAGATACGCGAGGCCCAAAATGTTGTCGTCCTCTCCGGCCTTGGTACGCGCGCCTCGTCCCGCGCTAGCGCTGGCGCTGGCGCACACAGCAGAGCTGGCCTCACACGTGTGCGTGCGGCGGGAGGACGACGACAGACCAGCGCGGCCGGCCCATCAATCGGCCCGCGGGAGACAACCTTGACGAGGCGCGCCGCATGATGGCCGCTGAGCGGGAGTGTGACACTCGGTCCGCCAATCTCGACTTTGCCCGGTCGCTGGCTCGTCACCAGGCCTACAGCGTACGCCCTTCTCTCACCTTTTTCTTTGTGCCTCTCCGAGCCCCGCCGAGAGAGACTTGGGACTCACTCGCCCGTGGGGCCGCTGGATTTGGCCTTCATGCCTGCGCAGGACGAGGACTTTGGCGAGGTCCATTTCGATCAGACGCGCAGTAAGAAGCGGCGGCGCACTGGTGCTCCCGAGCGCACCGCGGAGGACATGCAGCGCGCGCGTGCCATCGCGGGCGAGACGCAGGACCAGCGGATGCGCGAGAACTGCACCTATTGCCTGGACGAAGGCAAGCGGGTGGGCAAGCACTTGCTCATTTCGATGGGCCAGAAAGCTTACTTGTGCCTGCCCCATCGCGGCTCCCTCGTGCCGGGCCACTGCTTCATCGTGCCTCACGGCGTGCGTCCCCGTTCTTTTTCTCCTTCCTCTTGTGGCCGCGCTTCTTTTGGGCTCACGCCTTGCTTGTGCGCATGCAGCATGTGGGGGCGTGCACGGCCCTGGAGACCGACGTCTACCAGGAGATCGTCGAGTTCCAGCGTGCGCTCGTGCGCATGTTCGCGCAGCAAGACAAGGTGGTCCTCTTCTTCGAGACCGGCGCCATCGGCAAGCGGGTACGTCCCCCCCTCCTTTGCGGCTTGTCGCTCATTTGTTGTTGAACCCTCTGTACTTACCCACTAGCGGTGCTACGCAGGCCAAGCACATGGTGATCCAGTGCGTGCCGATGGACAAGCGGGACGCCGCGGTGGCACCGGGCTACTTCAAGAAGACCCTCTCCGATGCCGGGAGCGAGTGGGGCCAGCACCGCAAGGTACGCGCCTTGTCCTCCTCTCTCTCACTCTTGGCCGCACTTGCACAAACATGTACAAGGTGCCTTGACGTGGTAAAAAATGCTCATCTGGGCGGGCTTGGTGCGGCCAGATCATCGATACGACGGGACGGGGCGTACGGCGAGCGATCCCCAAGGAGTTCCCCTACTTTCATGTGCAGTTCCCCGACGGGACGTCGTTTGGGCACGTTATCGAGGATGTCAAGGACTTCCCCAAGGACCTGGGCAAGGAGGTGCGGCTCCAGCCTCGGTTCTCCCCTTCATGTCTTCCTCGTTTGTGCTCACGTTGTGTGCTTGGGGGGAGGGTGCGGTGTAGGTCATTGCGGGCGTCCTCGAGCTGGACCCGGAGTCGGTGCGCGGCGCTCACGAGAACTTCGACGCGCAGCGCAGCCGCGCGCAGGCCTTCCAGCGCTCCTGGCGGCCATTCGACCCCACCCGAGCCCCGCAGCACCCGGAGGGCCCAAGAGGATCTGCTGCTGGTCCCGCGACGGCCACCTCTGGCGGCCCACCATGACCGCCTTCTTCTTGTTCTGTTTTGTCCCCTACAAGAAGAAAAACGGGCGTTCCCGGTCGCAGCGCCAGGTTCGCTGGTGGCAGAGGAAATCGCTGCCGCAATTCCCCTGCGTGGTGGTCATCTCTTCGTAGTGTTTGTTCCCGGCTTCATTGCTGCACCGGTACGCTCGATTTTCCGAGTGGCTTATCGCCCATTGGTTGATGGCTCAAAACTTTCGGAGTCAGTTGAGGAAAATAGTGCTTTTTTGCCGGCGGACCAAAACTATTTTGGGTACACAGTGACCCAGCAAGTAAGCAAGCACGGAGTAACTGTGCTGGCTGCACACAGACGCCCCAGCCCCCCATGCTCACGGCCAACACCACCGTCCAAAGCAGAGAAGTG
Source organism: Acanthamoeba lenticulata (assembly GCA_002179805.1). Lineage (NCBI taxonomy): Eukaryota > Discosea > Longamoebia > Acanthamoebidae > Acanthamoeba > Acanthamoeba lenticulata. The sequence continues at coordinate 20,091 of NAVB01000345.1, read as the reverse complement.
GTGGCGCCCATATGTGACTGGTTTGTTCGATTCTTTGCTTCTACTATTTTTATTTCAAGCGAATCCAACGACTGACTGGCTTTCTTGTTTGGCTCAGGCTCACACAAGTGCTGTCGTGGAAGCTAGGGGCCACCATCCAGAGGAGTGACGTCTACGAAGCCTATGTAAGGGAGTGCAATGCGCATGGAATTGAGCCTACAACCAACGCAGCCTTTGGCAAGCTTGTTCGGGTTGTGGTCAAGGGCGCTCTGTGTTAGCACCTCGTTTTCGTTCTCTGACGTGTGTGCGTGGATTTGTTTTTGGGGGGGGGGGTATTTCACTTCAGCTTGTGTTCCCCAAAGTGGGCTCCACACGCCTGGGCCAGCGCGGCAAGAATAAGATGCACTACGTGAACCTCGAGTGGGCCTGTCGACTTAGACCCGAGGAACGCCTGGGACGGTCAACAGTAGAAGGCCCTGGGTTGGTCTGGATCGAAGAAAATCGTAAGTACTCTGCCTGGATCGGTTTCATATGCACAGTGCTGACCTTTCTTGCTTGCGGGACCAGCCCGAGAGGGTCCACAAGCGGGCAACTCAGCCAGGCACAGGCGACCCGCCTGCACTTCCCCTGCATTGTCAGCCAGGACAAAGCGTCGCCCCAAGCCAAAGGGCATGGACGAGAACGACAGCAACAAGCAAGCTGAGAGCCTTGCTGACCACGTGGCTCGCCGTGCAACAACTCCGCAAACATCAACGGCCGTCACTTCTTTTTCTGCGGAAGGCTCGAGCATCGTCGCCCCCAACAACAACCCTGCGACCGTCGGGCGCTGGGCCGGGCCAGGCGAAGATGGCCGCGACCACACAAGGATACTTAACCAGGCTCAGGCCCTCGCCCAAGCGTTGCGGCGACGGCAGAGAGGACGACTGGAAGTACTCGCGAGGCAGGGCCTCAATAAGAGGAAGAGCCAAGAGGAAGAGGAACGGCGTGGTCCAAACATCCAACAAGTGACCATGCGAGAAGTGAGCGGCAATCGCCAGCTGTGGACGCCTTCGCCGTGGGAGCTTCACCAATTCCGCCTGCTCGAGCGGGACGGGTGGATTGCGGGCGCACATCTCTCCAACGGCTTGAAAATCAGCCATTACATGTACGTCCCTCTTCTTATCGCTTCCTGTTGGCCGCTGGGCAGCTCACCCCTCACTTACACATGCAGCGAGACCTACGATCGCGAGATGGCGGAGATCGTCCCTCTGAACCCGCAATGCACTGACCAAACCGAGCTGATGCGGGTTCTGACCACGAGCGACGACACCACGCTAAGCTTGAGGGCTCGGCTCGACGCGCTTACCAGCTACACGTTGCTCACCATGTGTACGTCACCGCCGCCGCCGATCTTCGCGTCACCATCACAGCTAACACGTGCTCACTGTGAGCGTTGTAGCGTCCTTCCTGGACGGAGACATCGAAGTGGGCCGCGAGTTCTTCTACAAGGCGCGGGACGCGCTGTCCGACGTGTTCGACGTCACCGAGTACGACGTCGCGGCCGCGCTGGTGGCGATGGCCTGGTGGGCGCGCTTCTATGCAGAAAGTTTCGAGGAGGGCGTCCACAAGCAGATCTACTACTCGACCCTCGGCATTAGTACCTGCGAGGCCCTGGGCGCCATCAACGACTCGGCCTACAGCGGCTTCCTCCTGTGCGTGCCTTTTCCCTTCACGTGTTGTTGTTGTCCGGCCTGACTTGCGGCGGCGGTGGCGCGTGCAGGTTCCTGTCGCAACACGGCATGCAGAGTCCGATCAACCGGATCGAAAAGGCCAAGCGGGCGCAGCCCTACGCACGGCAGTGGGTCGCCAAGGCCAAGAAGCCCGCCAAGCAGCAGAGCCCGCTGCTCTTTGAACTGTGCGCGGTCCACGGCGACGTCCTCCACCACTGGCACACCTTCTACCCCGGTTCGTCCTCCAGCCGGACGGCCATACAGCCGTATATGCGTGTGCTTGGCTTGCACCTGATGATGAAGATGCTGATGGCCGTGTAGTGGGTTGTGGGGATGCACCATCAGCCGGGCGCCGCCTTGGTCCGGGCGATAGCGCGGGGGTGTTGCCCCTCTTGCTTGAACACCTGGAACATGTCGCCGACATCTTCCGTCGCTTGCCGCCAGAGTGCAATTCCAGCGGCAGCACGCTCCCCGCCCAGGTACCTGCGCTCGTCCTCATTCTTCTTCCTCCTCCTTCTCCTCCTCCTCCTTGTCGTTCTCCTCCGTCAAGTCGGCTCACGTGTTCGTGACTTCGTTTAATATTGGACGCTTCGGCGTTTTTCCAGAGCTACAACTTGATCAAGTCGCTCGGACTGGGAACCCGTGTTCTGATTTTCATGCTCCTCGGCGAGCCGCAACAACTGCAAGCGGCCAAGTACGCCCCCCCCCCCTTCGCTTCTTTTCCTTTCCTACGCCACAGCCCAAGGCGCACTCGCGATTGACCCCGGCCGGCGGCGGACTGATCCTTTTGGGGGCTCGGATCGGGGGAACGTCTCGACCAGAGAGCTGGTGAGGCACCTGGTCTCGATCCCGCACCAGATGAGGATCATCTGCCTGCACGAAATGGCCTCAAATGACTACCTGATACCCAGGAACGTGGTCAACATTCTGGAGTTCTGGGGCGAGGCCGGGGTTCTGCAGGCGTTCTTTCGCGCGCTCGAGGGCTTCCGGGCCAAGTTCTACTGGATGCGGAAGGTCTGCACCTTTGTGTCTCAGGCCCTGAACAGGTTGGACACGGCCAACTCGCCTCCCGGAGGCCAGCTCTTGGCCGCGTCCTCGCCCTGGGCCACGACGCCGCATCTCGAGCCCGAGCTCGGGCCCTTCCACCAGAGCAACCACCCCACCACCCAGATGGTGGATCCGCCGCACGTGGAGACGTTCTCGGGGCGAGGATCGGACGAGGCCTCCATTGCGGACCTTTCTCCTTCTTTTGCTGATGGGGACGAAGGAGCCCCTCGAGGCCCCGCGTTACCCTGTTCACCACTAGCGGTTACGCCGATGGAGGCCACGCAGCTGCCGCGTGGCGTAATCGCCAGCGAAGAAGACCTCTCAAGCGACGAGTGCGGCGTACCGCTTCCGCCCCTTTTCGACGATCTGGTCGATGGGTCGCTGGGTAGCGCCTCCTACTACTCGACTTCATCCCCGGCGGGCTCGTTCGACTCGAGCGCCGGCCCCGATTCTCCCTGTCACCTCCCCGACACGGATAGCTTGGACCTCACCACTTGGTGCCCGCCGTAGTGGCCGTGCTTGCCCCCCCCCGTCCAACATCTTCTTTTGTATCATAAGAAAAGCTCCCCAAACAAACCCCACAATCAAACGGCGGCACCCCATTGGATGAAACATCCAGGCCCTTTTGGACGATTGGTGAAACGAAATTCAACAGCCAGCCATTTTACTGTAGCACATGTGGCATGCACCGAAGAAGGAAGCTGTCATGAGCACCTTCCCGCACCACCACCAAGATGCCACCAAGGACGCAGTGGTTCACACGATGCTGTGGTGCGCTCTCTGAAAACACAAAACCCCGTCCACTATCCTATAGTACCTGCGGGTGCTGAGACCTAGCGTGCGTGGCGAATAGGCTGAGGAAAACGTTCGTGACGAAGGAAGGCAGTTCAGTCGCTCGCGAGGAGCTCTATGCGGCGTACGTGGAGGAGTGCCGCGCGCAAAACATAGAAGCGACCAGCAACGCCGCCTTTGGCAAACTCTTCAAGGTAAGTAAGTTCTCCGGCCGTCTTCCTCCCGCGCGCACTGGATCCAGTTGTTCACACCTGTGCCACGCCCAGAGAGTCTTTCCGTCGGTCACATCAAGGCGCTTAGGCCAACGAAGACAAAACAAGATGCATTACGCCAACATTGCCTGGCGTGACCAAGTCGAACCGTTTGAGGTGGAGACAACGGCAGAGGGGAAGAAACAGTTAGTGTGGGTGCAAGAAGATCGTACGTCGCTTGCTCCCAACCTCTTGCTTGCATCTGGTGCTCACGTGCTGAAGGCAGAAGGCCAACCCAGCCGTAACAAGAGGCACAAGCATTCGCCGCGCACTGTGGAACCGCCGGCCGCAGTGGCCGATGCCGCGGTGGAAGGGGGCTCGTTGTGCTCATCGCCACTGGCTGGTGAGAGCAACCCACCACGCTGGTTGGCCATGCTCCTAAACCCAGCTCCATCTCCGCCTCCATCGCCACGACTGTACAGTGAGGGAATGGGCCAAGCCAGTCCACTTGGGGAGTATGGCGAGGAGGAAACGGAACCATATAAAAGGCAAACTCTGAAGGAAGAAGGAGAAGGTGAGGATTAGGAGGACTCACAGTCAACCATCGGCAAAGCAGGAGATGCCATGAGTAACTCTTGCTTGCCTGCTGATCCCGTTCAGACCACCAGAGGAGGTCTTGAGCTAAACTAGAAGGATCATCCACAACAACTTAGCCTATTGTGCCTGGTTCTGTAATTCCTTTTGTTTCTTCTATTTCATCTGACCATCTGGACCTTTTTCCTTTTAGCTGGTACGTAAACACTCCAGAGTAGGTCAGTGAGCCCTTTGTTTCACACATGCTTGGCCTATCAGTTTTTGCGTGGAAAGAGTACATTCGCTCGCCCCTGGCCTGCCGTTCGGCGCTTCAGACAAAGACAAAAACGCGTTGGTAAATTCTATTCGTGTCGACGGGGTGAAGTGGGGGAAGAAAATCGCAACAAAGGTGCGCCTACGGGCAAAGTCAAATCAACAGTAATTGGACTTCGTCGCACGATGCAACTTCAGCTCCTCATCACGTTCATCCTCGTTGTCTTCGCCTCCTTCGTCTCGTCGGCGCACGCCTGGGATGCTGCCGGTGACACCATCGCTCTGCTGGTTGGCCTCTTCATCGCCTTCATCGGCACTTGTGCCCTCCTCGGCTGGTGGTCTAGGCGCGGCGAGCAGTAAACCACTTGTTCAGGCACCTGCGGAGAGGAGAGGGAATTTAGATCAATCGTCCGGTCTGCCTTGGCCAACTTGGCACGCCAAGGCGAAATGGGAGGGTACCGCAAGAGGATGGCCAATTCCTCACGTGTAAGTTCAATAAATGGTTTTCATATCACCCCCATGTGTGTGCTGGTCGTGCGAGTGCCACAAGCTGTCCCTCCTCCTGGCGGGAAAGCCGCTTGGCGGAAAAACAACGGATTTCAATAATTAATCAAATTGATTGATAGAAGTAGCGGCCGCAAGAAAGAGATGATGCAATCACAAACAGAGAGACCAACAAAACGGTCGCGAACCAAAGGCAAAGAGCGAGATGATGAAGACGAAACCGCAATGTACAGTGAACGCGAGCGGACGAAACTTAGAACCGAGTACAGGGGCCTCATTAATGAAGTTGGCGGTAGCGTATCCTCCAGCCGTGCGTACCTTATATCACCAGACTAACGCCAGATGCAACACAGAATCTCGGGAGGAAATGATTCAGCCTGGCTCGACAGCTCTGCACAGTGCCATTCGAAGAGGAGATGAACTTTTTCAACATGGTGCGGCAGTGCCTTCACCCCTTTGATGTAAACGTTTCAGCTTCTCACTCGCCACGTATTTGTTCTTCCTGTCTCACAGTGTCCAACCCGCGCGAGTCGGCGCTCGACTCAGAGTTCCTGGCCATTTGCTCGACCTACGCTGCCGAGCAGGCCACCAGGCTGAGCACGCAGATGCGGACCTACGACATCCCCTCCTACATGCATCGCCTATCGCTCTTCCTACGCGGCAAGCTAGCCCTCAACGAACAGGGCTTGGCCGAGGGTCCCGTCGAGGACGATGCCCCGCAACGGCCCCGCAGGAGCAAGCGCCCACGCGCCGACCAGGACGGCGAGGCAGACGTCGAGGAGAACGGCGCGGAGGAAGAGGACGAAGAGGAAGAGGGGGAGGCAGGTGGCGCAGATATGGATGAGGACGGCCAGCCGCTGCGATGGGCCGAGCTGGGCGCCCTGGTGGCCGGCTTTGCCCAGTCTACGCCCTCGCTCGACTGCTTGTGCGTGCACACACCGCGACCTCCAGCATGGCCCAGTTTGGCCAACTCGACTGACGGTCCCATCTCCACACATGCAGGGCGGGTGCGATGGTTGCGGTCCCCAAGGAGAAGAAGCCCCGAGTTCAGCGGGCCAGGGCCGAGAAGCCCGCCGAGAAAATCGAGCCCGAGAGAGTGCGCCTTTCCTCTCCATTGCCCTCGCATCAAGTCGACTCTCTGGTCTCACGCGATTACTTCATATCGGGGGCACACACGCGTAGATCACGGACACCAAGGCCCTCGAGCTGGAGGGCCAGACGGCCAAGCGGGTGGCAATTGCCAAGAAGAAGCTCGAGAAGGCGCAGAAGAAGAACTTCTTTGAGTTCCTCGTCGATCCCGAGTCCTACTCGCAGACCGTGGAGAACCTCTTCCACGTGTCCTTCCTGGTCCGCAACGGCCTGTACGTGTTTACTCTCGTGTGGAGCTCAGCCCACCAACGTCGGAGACATCTCGACATCAGCGGAGGACTTGCGCGGCTCACTTGGCGCGTGCTTGCGTGCTTGCAGGGCGTCGGTGGAGGTGGACGAGGCCGGACAGCCGCTTCTGGAGCCGAAGCGACCGCCCGACGACGACGACTACGCCGCCGGGCTGGAGCCCAAGCAGTGCGTGGTCCGACTCGACTACGACATGTACCAGAACCTGATTAAGGCCTACGAGATCCAGCAGAGCTTCCTGCCGCACCGGACCAAGGACTACTCGCAGGGCGCCACGCAGAGCTCGCAGCGCGCGGGAGATGGTCGCAGCGAACGGAGCGGCAAGAAGCCACGCCGACCTCGGGACGACGAGGAGGAGGAAGAAGAAGGAAACGAAGAGGAAGAGGAAGAGGAGACGCAGGAACGAACGAAGCGGTCCACCTCGAGTCGAGCAAAGGCGAAGCAAAAAGCCGTGCGACGGAGTAGCGATGAAGAAGACGAATGAAAAGAAGAGGAGATTTGATGCTCAAGTCGTGGAGGTGTCTTCACAATATTTACGGTTCATACTGGGCCAGGAGTTGCTGCGCCGATTGAACGTTGGTGGCCAGATGCACACCTTGCACGTCGATGACCTGCTCGAAGAAGCTGATGTCGGGCTCGTGCGGGTGCGCCTCCATGGGGTCGATCAGGAAGATGACCTGGTGGCAGAGGCCGTTGAGCACGGCGTGCGCAATCTGCACGTCGCCCCCGCGCGGGCCGCTCTCGCAGCAGATGATCTTGTGCTCGAGGTCCTTGGCGTGGGGCGCCAGTTCCTCGGACCCGACGCTGGCGGCGGCCGCTCGCACGAACCGGGTGATCCAGCCACCTGTCGTGCCCTGACACCACCAACAACGTGATGTTAAGCTTTGCTTGAAGTTGAAGGAGAAGAAGAGAGCTGCACGCAACTGTGCAGATGATGTGGTCAAACTGCGTGAGCAGGATCCTCAGGTGCTCGACGACGAGGAGGCACATGTCGAGTTTCTTGCCGTCGTGAGAGATGAGCGCGATGGTCTTCTTGCCCGCCATGCGTTCCAGCGGCACCTGCTTCGTCGGCGGGCGGCTGCTGCGCGCGCAGAGCAGGTCCTGCAGGGCAGACCCCACACCATGGGTGGTCCCGCGCTCGGGCAACTGCCAACGGCGCACGAGCGAGCTTGCGGCTTCGAGCGAGGCCGTGTAGACCACGTCATGAACCAGGGCCTGCCGCTTGAGCACCCGCATGGGGAGGTTGGTGTTGATCTCGCCTCCGCTGGCGAGGTGGAACACTGCGTCCACTCGGCGCTCGATAAGCTCGGAGGTGAGCTCCACCACGCCGGCTGACCCATGGGCCAGCTTGCGCACGCGCGTCCAGCCGCCCTTCGCGGCTTCATCGCCATCGGCCAGAAGGCTTTCGACCCAGGCGTAGGTGTTCCCAGTCATCGCCACTTGCGTTCCATTGTTCAGTGCCCACGCCAGCAGCTGGTGGTGTGCGGTGGTGAGTGAGGCAACCCTCCCCCGCCCCTCTGGTCTACTCAGCGAGCAGACACGCGTACATCAGTGAGGAAGGCGCGAAAGCTGCTCGCTCGGCGCTGACGAAACTCAGTGGTGCACACAACACCGACCACAATCGAACTGCTGGACTCCATCTTGTTGAGGACTGGTTTGTGCGGCAGTGTTTGCCGAGCAAAGAAGATATGGAAAACGAGAAGAAAAGCCAAAGGGAGATGACCAACGCCGCTGTGTTCAAAGAATTGACTCTTTTATGTAGCATGAAGTATGCCGCTTTACCGTCGCTTGGTGGACACGACCTCGCCCTCAATGAATCCGGTGCCACGTCGTCCCTCCTCCTGGAAATCATCCGCTCGAATAGAATCGTCCGTCGTGACAATCGCCTTCTTGTAACGCTTCGTCACATAGATCTTGCCCCGGCGAGGGGCCCGCTTCACTTTACCCTCATAGTTCATCGTATTGACCTTGGTCACCGACACGCCGTAGAGCTGCGAGATGTAGTTTTGGAGCTCGATTTTGGTGATGTTGGGCTGCACTCGCAGCACGAATTTGTTGGAGGGCAAGTTCCGGCTGGGCGGCATCAACGTAAGCGGGATGTTAGGCAGCCAGTATTTAGTCGGGTTAAGGCTGGTAAAGCGCTTCATCTTCCTCTTCTCCCTTCCAAGCCAAAACGATTTGAACTCTTTTCTTTTATTCCGTCTTTTCCTTGTCTTCCCCATCCGTTTTCCTTCTTTGTTCTCGCGGCTCGTGGGGAAGGTTCTCCCACATGAAGTCGTGGGCGGCAATCACCGGCCCTCCAAACGCGTTGGCCGCGTCCCGCACCATGTCGTCGACGTCCTCCTGCCATTCCGACCCATCCATCAGTACTGATTTACGTACATCATGGCATAGAGTAGAACGTAGAGGCGGCGAGAGGCGCTGTACCTCGTCGGGGGCTGATGTGCGGGCGCTGAAGTGGGTGAGGATGAGCTTCTTCGCTTTGATCTTTCGCGCAAACCTTCCAGCCATGGCTGTTTCATTCACGTGAACGCAAGCCGCGCGTCAGGAGAAACAACTGTTGGCGCACAAGGCCGCTCGGTACGGTACCTGCGGTCGAGTGGCCCCGTCTGGTGGCCTCCTTGGCCAGGCGGCGGGGCAGGGTGCACTCGTGGATGAGGAGGTCCGTGCCCTGCCCGATCTCCGCGATGCCGTCCGAACCGCATGTGTCTCCCAAAATCACGACCTTGCGGCCAGGCGAGGGAGACGACACCACCTCTGACGGGTGCAGCTGCGGCCGCGGGGACAGCGTCAGCGCCAACTACAGAACGCTAGCATCATGGAAGGGGAGGGCGACAGACCGTGCTCCCGTCGGGGAGAGTGACCGAGCGCCCCTCTTTGAGTTGTCGGTAGAGAGGGCCTGGCGGGAGGCCCCGCGCCAGGCAGAGCTCCGCGTCAATGTTGCCCTTTTTCTTGGTTTCCTCCACGGCGTAGCCCCAGCAGGGCACTTTGTGCTCGAGCGGTCCCGCGCGCACCACGACCTGCGTGTGTGCGGGCATCATTGACACCGGTGAGCCCATCTGCGTTATGTCCTTCTCGTCGCTCATCAAGGGGGCGAGATGTGCCTTATCGTCTTGGAACACGCTCCAGGTTTTGGTGGCCGGGTCCATCACGATGTCCTCGTCTCTGCGCGGGCGCGCAAGCTCAGTCAGTCAACGCCCAGAGGAAGAAGGGGAAAGAGATCAGAGTACATGAGGCGGCCTCCGAGCAGGGATTGAGGTGTTCGCTTATGCGACGTTGACGAGGCGTCAACGAGCTCATGGATGTAGACCGGCAGATCGAGCGAGGGTCGCGTGGTCTCGAGGATGGTGAGCACATAGCGCCGGATGCCCGGCGGACCGTAGATGTGGAGCGGCTCCGTGCGAGACGAGTTGGCCGCAAACACGCCGCAGCAGATGGCGTGGACCATCCCGCCCAAGCCCAGGATCTGGCGTGTGGCCGCGCGCCATGTGAGTGTGGCAGCGATGGCATGAGACGAAAGCGCCCAGGGCGTACATGGTCGCCATGGAGGTGTGTAATGAAGATGCGCTCTATGGCGTGCGCCGAGAGAGTGCTGCACTTTTGGATTTGGTGCTGTGTGCCCTCGCCGCAGTCGAACAGAAAAGCCCGGCTCTCTGCAGCACGGAAAACGCACAAGAATCGCGCGCGTGTGTTGGCCATCATGATGCCTGTGTGCACAACTACGCAACGTACCGAGCTTCAATGCAATGCTAGTAACGTTGCGCTCTGGGGACGGAATGCTCGATCCCGTGCCCAAGAACATAACCCCCATGCCCGTGAAGGATGAACATGTAGATGCGGTCACGGCTGCATCGCGTTGAGAATTTTGGATGTTCCCATACTAATGGATGAAAATGGATGTGGAGCGTACGTTGGGCCTCCGCGTTACCAGATTTTCGGGTGTTTAGGGACAAGCAAGTCGTCCGTAGGTACCGCCTATGCCGGGTGAAGATTGGCGGACCGACCCAAGGTGCCGCGCAAGAACCCGCAGCAGGTCGCGAAGTCTGCACAAACCGCGACGTGAAGGCCGCGGTTCTGCTGCAGCTTCGGTGCATCGTTGTGAGATCTTAAATCTTGATTTTCCCGAATGACCGCAATTTGTTTCTACAATGTTTCTTTTTGTGCTCCACTGGTCATTTCTTGGCATATTTTGGCGGCAAGAAGCACTCGCATTTCATCCGTGACCACTACTTGCGGATGGAGAGGGATTCGGAAGACATGTGGGGTGGCCACGCAAAAACACGGCCAAGAAGTGATCGATTTTATGAAGAGGATGATTTTGCAGGGGGCGAGGACGACGCAGAAGAAAACGACGAGGGGGTGCGAGAGATGCAGGTCTATGACATTCGTGGTGTGCAAGTCGCTTTTCCATTCACCGCCTACGACAGCCAGCGCATCTACATGGAACGAGTCATTCAGAGCCTGCAGGAGGTCCGGCATAACCACAACTTTGTGTGCGTGTGCGCCCGTGCTGATTCCATCACTGCCTTTTGGGTGCTCTCAGAGCAAGAACGCGCTGCTTGAGAGTCCGACAGGCACAGGCAAGACTCTCTGCCTTCTGTGCGCCTCCCTTGCCTGGCGGCGGCAGTGGCTCGAGAATCAAAGCAGCTCTACCAACTCGAGCTTCAACGGTACGGCCTTCTCTACGCGTTTTGTTGCCACACCTTGCACACATAACATGAATGCTTGAGCCGGCAGAGGCGAGCATCGACAAGCCGCAGCAACCGCTGCTGTTCAGCGGCGGCGGCAACGTGCCGCTGGTCGTGCGGGAGAAGCCGCCGCGCATCATCTACACGTCGCGCACGCACAGCCAGCTCACGCAAGTCATGAAGGAGCTCAAGCGGACGGCCTACAGCCCACGCATCAGTAAGCGCATTCATGAACCCCTCCCCGGCGCTCGTCCTAGTGGCACCAATCAGAGACTGACTCTCAGCGGCAGCGGTGCTGGGAAGTCGACGGCAGTTGTGCGTCCACCCGGACGTGGTGAACATGCCTGGGCGGGACCACAAGTGTCGCACGCTGGTGACTAGCCGACGCTGTGAGTACTACAACCACCTGGATGACCTCAAGAAGAAGGAGCCCCTGCGCGGCTCATCGCACAGCATGATGGGCGAAGACCTGAGCCAGGGCGAGGTGACCGACATTGAGGAGCTGCTTCAAGTGGGTAAAGAGCGCGGCCTCTGCGCCTACTACCTCGCCCGCGAGTTGCAATACTCGGCAGACATCATCTTTGCGCCGTACGCCCGCTGCGCCTCTTCACCATTCACAGAGTGCTCATGTGGTTGCTCATCCGTGACTGCCCAATAACAGGTACAACTACCTCATCGATCCCGCCATTCGGCGTTCGCTTGGCGTGGACCTTCGTGGGTCTGTTGTCATCTTCGACGAAGCGCACAACGTCGTACGGGCCGGTTCTCGTCATTGAACCTCTTTTTGAGGTTGATTGGTGACCACTATGCTCTCGCGCAACAGGAATCGGTGTGTGAAGAGAGTGCGTCGTTTGACCTGCGCGTCTCCGACCTCAAAGTGGCGATCAAGGAGCTGGAGCGGGCGGCCGAAATTGCCTCCATGCCCGGCTATCTGGGCGAGTCGAACAAGGACGACGTCACCCGCTTCAAAGGTCTTTATTTTTCCGAAACTTTGCTCTCCTTGTCTGCTCCTGCGCCTCACCAAACGATGGGGAATACGTTTTGCCATCGGCGGCCAGGGATGGTATGGAACTTGATCAACGTCATCAACAATTTGGCGGTGGGCGGCGATGGGCTCAGCCGATCAGGCGAGTACATCTACGATCTGCTCAACCAGGTGGATATCAACGCGGACACGTCGCAAGTGCTATCCAACCTCTGCGACGGCGTCCTGGCGGACCTGGCCAACGGTATTCGAGCAACTTGTGCAGACTCCCCGCTTCGTTCCCGGTCTGAAGCCCGCCGTTATGGCCCTGCTTGTTTGTGCCAGATGAGGAAAGCGGGATGGGCCTGAAGCCGCTGTCGCTCAAGGCACTCAATGACTGCCTCAAGACCCTGTTCAAGGACGGCGTCGACCGGCGCGGGGACTTTACGCTCTACTACAAGATACACGTGCACGACCAGGCAAGTGCTGCCCAGCGTGGCGCTTATCGATTCCAGAGCCGCAATCCCGGTGCGCTGCCCCACCCACGCCCATTCATCACACGAGAGCCCGCTAGCGTGGTGCGCAGCTCTACTCACACACAGATACCTGCCTGGACACAGAGCGTGTCGTCAGCTGCTGGTGTTTCAACCCGGGCCTGGCCATGCTTGAGTTGGCTGCCCAGGGCGTGCGCAACATTATCCTCACCTCGGGCACCCTGTCCCCGCTGGCCTCGACCGCCGCCGAGCTCAAGATGTACGTTGATGACTTCTTCTCGGCTTTTTCCACCACACGAAAGCAGTCCACCGACTTACTGCCTGGCGTGCGCCGTGGGTGCAGTCCCTTCCCAATCCGGCTGGAAAATAGCCACGTGATCAAGCCCTCGCAGGTGTGGGTGGGCGTGCTGAGCAGCGGGCCGTCGGACTTCCCGCTCAACTCGTCCTTCAAGACGCGCGAGAGCGACGAATACAAGCAGGCCCTTGGCAATGCACTGAGTCCGTTCTCTCGGCCCTCTTTCTGTCTTCTTCTGTGGTGCTGAAACCAGGGCCCGGGTTGCAAACTCGCGCGCTTTGACAGTTAATTTCATGCGGATCGTGCCCCACGGCATGCTCGTATTCTTCCCCTCCTACACGGCCCTCACCACCTGCGTCGATGCCTGGAAGCGACCCGTACGATCTTTGCTCGCGGTCTTTTTGCTTCAGCACAGATCGTAACCGGTTCCCCTTTCCCCGAGCAGGACCCGCAGGCCCGGAATGGGTCCATCTGGGAGCGAATGTGTCGGCACAAGCAAGCTATCATCGAGCCCCGCGAGGCTTTCCAGTTCAAGCTGGTGCGCTTCCTTGCACGACACACGTCTGTGGGTTTCCCTCTGCTCATCCACCACATGCGCTACGCTTGGGGGTCCGAATGCAGGCGATGGAGGATTATTACGCCAAGGTGAAGAGCGAAGGCGGGGCGGCCTTCTTCGCCGTGTGTCGCGGCAAGGTGTCCGAGGGTCTCGATTTCTCCGACGACAACGGCCGCGCTGTGGTGATCACCGGCTTGCCCTTCCCGTCGCTCACGGACGCCAAGGTCAAGCAGAAGCGTAGCTATCTCGACCAGCAGCGGCAGATCAGCAGCTCGTCCCTCGTACCGGCCGCCCTCTCTTTTTTTCCCATGGTATGGAGCAATTGCTGACGTCATGGCCTCGTGTTTGTGTGAGCAGTCGCTCAGCGGCAGCGACTGGTACTCGCAGCAGGCCATGCGCGCGGTCAACCAGGCCGTAGGCCGCGTCATCCGCCATTCACAAGACCACGGCGCGATTATCCTGGCTGACCAACGGCACGTCCCTCACGTCCCCACCACCAACTTGTGCCTTCACCACTGGCCAGCGGCTTATGTCGTCTTCTGTGCGTTCTGTCCCCTCAGATTCGCACAGGGCTACAACCAGGCCGGACTGTCGCTTTGGCTGCGACCGCAGGTCCGAGTCTACAATCAATTTGGTGTGGTACGTGTGCCTCACCTTCCTCCTCAAACAAACGCCTGACCACTTTGCCGTTCCATGTCGAGACTGATGTGGTCTTCCCGCTCGCGACTTGGCACTAGGCCGCGCTTGCGTTGACACGCTTTTTCAAGAGCCAGGAACTCGCCGCGCCACCACCGCCACCGCCTAAGCCCGCCCCAACGCCTCGCCGAGCCGAGACCGAACACGAGCCCGCCCCAGTTGCGCAAATAGGCCGACCAGCCCAGGTTAGCGTCTAGTCTCAGTCACTGCACGACTACCTTCTTGACTCGTTGGCTTGGCTTCTCTGACGCCCTTTCCCTGTGTGTGGCGCATACTGCAGAGGTCACCATCCAAGTTCGTTCCGCCGCGCATCTCGTCTGCTGCCCGGCCGCAGGCTGCGGCAGGGGCCAATACAATGCCGCCAGCGGCAGCACCCGTGGCAGCCTCCGCAAAGAGGGAGCGCGAGCCGGATGTCGTCGCACCGTCGACCACAGAAAGCGAGCAGGTACCAGTCGCGGTCAAGCGAGCCAAAGTCGGCGAGACGCCTACGCCTGACGAAGCGCAGGCCTATCTTCGTCGCGTCAAGGCGGGCCTGAGCGCCGACGAGTACAAAAGCTTCCAGGCCATCCTGCGGGGCTTTCGGTCGAAAGAACTCGCATTGACCGAGCTGATGGACCGCGTACGGCACCTCCTGCGCGGGTCCGCGCGGTACTCGCTCCTGTGCGACTTTGTCACCTTCGTGCCCGCGCGACACCGAGCCGACTACGTGGCCATGCTGCCTTGTATGCCAACTTCCTCTGTCCACGGCTATCTGTCCATTGATCTCTCTAATGTCTCTAAACGTCAACCTGCAGCTCCTCCGGCCGGAGAGCGAGCAGAGGAGCTGGCGGTTGATACCTCACCCGGGTCGCGGGAGCGACCCGCTCATCAAGGAGCGCCTCGAGGCCACGCGACGTCAGGAGCAGGCGCTGCCTATGACCTGGTCACCGGCAGCCCGTGCAAGCCCTTCCGTCGGCCTCGGCCGTTCGTGTCTCCGCTGGTCTCGCCACCGGCCTCGACAACCGCGCCCGCGACTTCGCCACCCGTGACCAAGGAGAATGAAAATGAGGAGGAGGAGGAGAAGGAGGCGTCTGGCGGAGGCGATGGCGCTGACGCTCGAAGCGAAGTTGACCAGCCGCCACCTGCCCGTACGTGCCCGGCCTTCAGCCCTTAGCTGTTGTTGGTAATGGCTAAATGGTCTTTGCAACTGCAGCCGGCCTGCAAGCTGAGACCACATTGTGCCCTGTGTGTCAGGAGACGGCCTCCAGGTGCTTCCTCCATTTCAAGCTTTCTTTTTTGTATGAGACTCACGCTTGATGACTTCTCTTTCAGTCCGTTTGCGGCACGGTGCAAGCACGTGTGCTGCTATGGCTGCTGGAAGCAGTGGCTCCAGCAAAAGCTTGAGTGTCCTGGTGCGCCTGCTCGCCCTCTGCATGATCGCTATCTGTGCACACATCACTCACCAAACGCCTCGCCCTCGTCTCCTTCACTGGCCAGTATGTAAGCAGCGCGTGCGGCTCAAGCACCTCACCAAGCTCTATTTCTGTACGTAGGACACGTGTGCACGACAACACGGAAACAACTTCATTTCTCCTCGTAAATGCCCACCGCCGTGACGCCGGCCGGCCGCGAGCTCGGCGGCTGTCCAGCCGGCCTTGTCGCGCAGGCCCCGGCCGGGCTCCGGCCTCGAGCAGTAGGCATGCACGACCCGGTGCCCGGCGGCCGCTGCGAGCATCAGCGGGGTACGGCCCAGCTGCTCGACGGCGTTTACCGCCGCACTCAGGTCCTCGGCGCCCAGCCGCTGCCACAAGGCCTGGATGAGGAGCAGCGTCTAGCGGCGGTCGCCGTGGAGTGCGGCCAGATGCACCCGCGTCCAGCCGTCACGTTGTTGGCGCGGGTCGGATCGGGGCCCTTGAGCACGGCAAACTGCTGCATGTTGGCCGCGAGATGGAGGCCCGTGTGGCCGGAGCGCCTGCGCGTGGCCGAGCAGCTTGGCCGGGTCGGCCTTGGCCTCGAGGAGCACTGAGGTCTCCGCGTTCGCGAGAAACCACGCTGCTGCGCTCGGTGATGCCGAGCAGGGCCATGAGGGCAGCTGTCGAGCCGCGCGAGCACTCCGCTGCTGGCGCTTGAGCTGGAGCGACTTGTAGACGAGGACGCCAAAGGGGTAGATGTCGGACAGGTCTTTCTTGGTCGACAAACATGGAATGGATGGGTCTTTCCTGCCAGGGACTCCTCGATAGCGGCTGGGCACGTGGTTGTCGGCCGCCCGAGGCGACTCATCGCGTAGACCGTCATGATGGGCATTTAATTGGCAGCCACCCCGTCATTATATCATCATCGGGGATCTGCATGATGGCGAGCTGGACGGCGCACATCCATCTTCTCCGCTCCGCTAATATAATGTAGAATTTGAACCGCTCATGTGAGGTGATCAGCTTGAAGCTAGCGAGATGGCTTGGCCAACGATTGGGTGCTGAAAGATAAAGGGTAGCCCTCTTTGTCAGCCGTACGGAGAAAAGCTGGTCGATCGCGTGCTTTGAGGACACGCATGATGTGGGAGAGAAGCGTGAGCGAAGCTGCAAACAGCCCTATTGACTGTCGTTGTCCTCATGTGCTCGTACCTTATCCTGAAATACAGACAGCACGCCGTCCTCGAGCACCATCCATCTCTCACGGTATTGCGATGGCTGGTTGTTCGCGTGGCTCGCGTGACGCACAGGTGGGAGATGACGCGTGACAAAGAGGTTGACCCAACGCTGCATGGCACGGCAGGTGGCGCTCAGCCGCACCAGTTCCTCCACCCTGAGCATGCTACTCATGATGAGCCATGCTCGCTTGGGCGGAAGGAAGCACAAGGTCACCATGTCTGAGCAGTGGAGGTGCACGACGTGACACGCAAGGAGGCATGTGGCGGAAAAGGAAACGAGGTCGCGCATCCTGGGCAGCCATTGGCGAACAGTTTTGACCCATAGCTCAACGGGCATCAGATCAGACAACACAGTCGCTTTCTCTGCCCCATCCATGCTTGGCTGCATAACAAAGGAACGACGTTGGTGCCAAGTGAGGCGAACGGTTTTGTTTTCGAAAAGAAATACAACTCAGCTATTGAGTTTCTGTTCCTTTTCTCTTTGGTCGCCCACGTGATTTCCCAGTTGTATTAATTGTTGCGAGTTGGTCTTGGTGAGACCAATACTCGACCTTCTCCATTGCGGTATGAGAGAGTACCTGGTTCTCTTCGTCCTGTGCTTTGTGTGCGCCTGTGCAGCGCTACCTCTGCCGACCGGCCAGGTTCCCCTGGACTGGCAGGACCGGTACGTGAACATCGAGATGCAGTTCAATTCATCATCATCGATTCGACGTAAACCTGACACTGTTCCAAACCTCTTATAGGGTGGAGACTGGGGCGCTCTTGTATGCAGAGGAAGAGCCGAATGCAACGGAGCTGGCTGCCCCGCTCGGCAACGGATACTTGGGCACTTACATCGGAAGCGATGCGGTCTACATCGGCGGCGTTTTCAACACCCTTGCTGCTGGCCTTCCGCCCGACCTCTCACGCAGGTATGCAACCTCCTCTTCCTCTTCCTCTTTCCTTACACCTTTCCTTTCCGTCATAATTTGCATATTTAGTTATTAATTATTTTTATTTTAGTTTTATGCCCTAGCTTTGATTGACATGTTCTTGTGCAACGCAGGTCGCGAGTGCCAGCAGCGGGTCGCGTCCAAATCGAGGGCGCACGCGTTTTTGCAGCTGCCCTGGATGTAGAGCGCGCCGTCTACTACCGCCGCTCCTACCTCGCCCCGCCCATCCGTACGGCGTTCTTTGCCAACACGCTCCCTCTACTCGCAATCGTTGCTCTTTTCTTACGGCTTCTCCTGTGTCTGTGGAGCAGGTGACGGCACCTGCCAGATCGTGGTCGAGCAGCGCTGGTACGCCCACCGCGTGCACTGGTATCTCTTCAACATGGAGATTGAAGGTGCCCTCCTTCCTCCTCTTTCTTGAGCTCTCAACTTGTGAAATGCCAACACGAGCGATGCGGCGGCGGCGTAATCGCGCAGTGGACACGTCGCGCTGCAAGAGCGGCGCGCTGAATGCCGTCCCGCTGCGCCTGGTCGAGGACGACGGCGGTCCCTCCGAGGACATCCTCTTTACCTCGGTGCCCACCGAGCGCTTTGGCGTCCAGCCACCGGTACCGCTCCAGGTCTTTGAAGGTGCCTTCCCTTCCCTTCCCATTCCACTCGCCGCCCAAGTCGTTGTCTCATCATGGAGGCGAGCCCAGGCGTGACGGTGCGCCCGGAGAAGCCCGGAACGTCGCGCGTCAAGGTGAGCTACGTGCGCTGGGACCCGCGCGCCGGCCAGCTGGTCGTGCCGCTGGGGCAGAGCTCGACGGTTTACCACTTCCCCACCGTGTTCCGCTCGTCGCTCGACGTCGCCGGGCCCTCGCGCTGCTCGTCCGTCCGGCCGGCGGCGATCGACGACTGCGGCAGCGCGGGCATCACGCCCGCGACCTGCGCCGAGGCCGGCTGCTGCTTCTACCCCGACGACGACGACGTGCTGCTCGACCAGCAGGAGCTGGCCGCGATCCAGCAGAACCACAGTGGATGCTACTTCAAGGCCGACGTGGCCGTGCAGGCCCTGGGCGACTTCTACACGGTCTGGAAGGATCGCGAGACGCTGCTCCAGTCCCACATGGCCGCTTGGCGCGAGCTCTGGCGCGGCCGGATCGAGCTCGAGGGCGACCGGGAGCTGGCGCGCGTCGTCAACGCCTCCTGGTACGCCGTCCTCTCCTCCATCCGCGAGGGCTGGCCCTACTCGGTGTCGCCCGGCGGCCTCAGCTACGGCGGCGGCAACGCCACCTACTACCCCAAGCAAGAAGAGCAGGGCTACTTCGGACACACTTTCTGGGTACGTCACCACTTTTAATATTTTAATATTTTCGTCAGTAGCATTGCTGACTCCAACATGTCGTTGGCGATGGCGATCAAATCGCTACGCGCTCGTAGGACGCTGATGTACGTTGTTGTTTCTTCTCCCCTCAAACTCGTGAGCTGTTATGCCTGTGGGGGATCCCCTCCTTCGCCTGACTCTTGTGGCTTTTTTTCCGATCCGCAGTTCTTCGTGATGCCGGCGCTCCTGCCCCTGTTCCCGTCCCTCGCTGAGAGCATCAGTACGGACACTCGACTCCTCGTTGCCTCTCATTTGCACCATGTGCGTCACTCACGTGAAGGGACGATACCATCACACAGTCGACTACCGGTACGAGCGGATCGGCGCCTCGCAGGAGGTGGCGCGCTCCTACGGCAATCGCGGTACCAAGTTCTCGTGGGAGTCGGCCGCGACCGGCTACGAAGAGGTGTCAACTTGATCTCTCTTTTCGTTTATTGTTCTCGAAATTTATTTTTTTGAGCTCACGGCGGCTCTTCGATGTCCAGTGCGCGCACCCGAACCAAGAGGATCACCTGAGCGCCGACGTGAGCGTGGCAGTGCGGCAGTACTACCGCGCCACGGGCGACCAGAAGTGGCTCGCCACCAAGGGCTTGCCGCTGGTCATCAACATCGCCGAGTACTGGCTCAGCCGCGTCCAGTCCGAGCGCGGCCCCGACGGCCAGGTCCGTGGTTCCCCGCCTTGGCCATCGTCGTTGTTGGTGTCTTCTCAAAGTTCCGCGCTGATGGCCTGGCGGGGCTGCAACAGGTGGTCTACAGCGTCAATGAAGTGCAGCCGCCGAACGAGTACGCGACGGGCGTCAACAACTCGGCGTTCACCAACGCGGCGGCCTCGGCCGCGCTCGAGTGGGCCGTCGCCGCGACCGACCTCCTCAACGTCTCGCTTCCCGCGCAGGTCCGCGCCGCCTACCTCGACGTGGCGCGCCACCTTAAGATCCCCTTCGACGTTGTCCAGCAGCGCCACCTCGGTATGTGGCCACCTCTGCGGCCTTTGGCCTCTTGCAGATAGCGGAC